>JAIPRK010000021.1:0-135320 GCA_025469195.1 Chaitophorus viminalis | reverse complement strand
GCGGCGGCTACTTGGCTGCGGCCCGAGCCCGGGCCCCCGGGCCAGTCGGTCGACTACCGCCGCCGCGGAGCTGGCAGCCTGCGTGCGAGCCGTGTCGTCTGCTCTGCTCCTCGTCGCGTAGCGTGACGCCCAAGTGCGGTGTCGGAGCGGGGTGAGGGTGTGGCCCGCACGCGGTCGCAATCCGCTCCTCCGCAGCTACTGTTGCTCCCCCCTGCGTGCACGACAGTGTCTTGCGCTCTCTTTCTCGTTCTTTCTCTCTCTCTCTTTCTCTCTCTTGCTCACACGATGACAACGACAACAATTGTCGCCGCCACCACTTCTGCGTGTACACTTTTTGCGTCCGCGCGCCAGCCACTGTGTATGTGTGTGCGTGTGTTTGTGTGTGTGTGGTGTGCCCGGTCGGCCGGCGGCCAACAGGGGGTGGTTTGGCCGGGCGAGCGACGTCGGCGGCAGTGGTGGTATTTAAGCGCCGTGCCACCGGCTCGACAATGCGAGGGGGTGATAATAGCGGCGGCCACCACTACTCCGTTCACCTATACACCAATCCTCACTACTCTCACCAGTACAACGTACCCCTTGTCGCCTCCACATGCGTGCAGTCACCCGTCCGTCGCGCCAAAGCCTTCTCACCCCCTCCCCCTGGACGCATATTGTCGATGGCGGTATCTCCGCCGCTGCTTTTTATCTGCAGCAAAGCTGCTATATATGTATCATGTGTGTATGTATGTGTGTATCATGTGTGTGTGTGTGTGTGTGTGTGTGTGTGTGTGTGTCTGTGTGCGTGTGTGTATGTGCGTGTGTTGGTGAATGTGTGTGCATATGTTGTGTGCGTGTGCGTGTTCGGTTATATACGTTTATATATACAGTACGCGTCGAGCGTATAGAGTTTGCAATCTCGTCCCGTTTCCGACCCCCTTCACCGCCGTTTCAACCGACGCGCCCATAGCAGACTTGGCCGGGAGCAGGAGGGTGTTTTGCGCATCACCGGCGGCAGACGTCGCGTGAGTGGGCGAGACGAGGCGCTAATAATAATAATAAATCGCGTGATCCCCGCTTTTCCGCGACGGCCTGGGCTTTTGTCGCTGCCGCCGCCTCCACTAGCCAACAGAACTCGTTTTCTGCATTGCAAACGACCACGTCGTCGTCTCCTCCACCGCATTGCCTTTCCCGATATAATACATGACGTTATTATTGTTATCGTCGTTACATCACCACCACATCGCAGCCTATTATTATACGAGCGCGTGTATACCAATTATTAATATTATATAATATTAATTGCGTGCCCGCCAATTACCGCGTGCCACATAAATATAATGTTATTATTATTGTTATTATAATTGGACATTGAACTTCAAACCCCCTTATCCCTTTAAAAACGCTATTTTCACTCGCCCATATAGCCGTCAGCCACTATATACACATTACGGCCTACTATGTATTCTGTTGTGCAACAGCAGCAGAACGACGTGTATTGAATTCAATTAGTTAAAATGTTGCAGTTGTTAAAAAAAAAAATTGCGTACCTACCTAGTATTTTATTATAATAATGTTAATTTTTCTTTTTTTTACTAAAAGTTTCTTTCGGTAGACAATTTTCATTTGTTAATATTTACATAATCACTTCTTTGTACTTAGAACAAAGTCGTGTTCTAAATAATGTTGAACCGCTTTTGTCTGCCTTTCTTTCCTCCCTTACAGATGATTATGTGTTGAGATTTTTGTACATTACCTAATAATTCAGGAGTTGGAAAAATAACATTTAACGATTTTTAAATTTGTTTTAAAAATATAAAAATCTTGTAATTTTTATGGTATCATGAGATTGATAAGTGCTTTAAACATATCTATTCAAAACAAATTTTAATTCATCACATACGTTTAGTAAGCTTATTATTTTTAATATACAATTTAATTATCACTAGGTAGTTTCACTAAATTATTTTTACTATGATTTAATAATATTTATTTCATTATATTATTATTTATTACACTTGTTCAGTATATTATGTAATATCGATTTGAATATCACTCTTATTTTAATATTTATGGTTCCTAAAATAATTGTTAATAATGATATTTTATATTATATTCGGTTCCGAATAATTATGGACTTAAGTTCATATTTTGATATATACGTATTTTCTAGTGTGAGTATAGTATACGTATATATAGTAGTAGTAATGCAACTGACATCCGAAACGAAAAAGGTCATATCTCATTACTTCTAACTTTCTTAGTTAAAATTAATATTAAAATGTATTGTTATTTTATTATTTAATAACTATTATAAACTTATAGTATTTTTTAGAAACCAAAAATAACAATATTTTTCCACAAACGTTTGCTTCAAACTTCATTGATTTACTGAAAAAAACTTATATCCATGATTTCATAAATTGGTTGATAGTGTAGGCCTAGGGCAATATAAAATATTAAACTTTAGAATATATTTAATACTGAATGCGGGCGATGATTGTTTCTTGAAAAATATTATACAAACCGTCTATGTACATATAAGGATAAAAAATGTACAAATATTTGGCTTCACACACAAATTATGGTTTATTTAAATTTTAGCGTGTAGGCAACAAGCTTAAAATATTATTAGTGTATAAATTGTTAGTTAATTTGATTGTTAAATATTTGTACATTTCATAACATGTTATCAATATTATCAATGGAGATTCTCTCATCAGAAAATACGATTCAATTGCCCTACCGATAATTTAATATAATAATGTACGACATAGTGAAACCAAAATGAAAAACGGAACGCTGTACAGTGTAACCAGTATTTTCAAAAAAAAAAAAAAAATGTTAAAAATAAAAATAAAATAAAACCATATTATACCATCTCGAGATCAAATATATTATATATTATCGATATTTTTGCAAAAAAAAAAAAAAAATAGACTATTTGATGTCGAGTGTACATTTTGTTATAAAGTTTTCTGAAAATAATAACTTAGCCTCTAGGGCCATTAATGGTTGACTTTCTCATTAAGATATTACGACCCAAAATTACCTAAATGTATCCCTTTTACTGACTTATTATACAAATAATTATGTATAATTATGTATCATGTCTTTTAAGTTTAATAAAAAATAAAATGCAATAAAAAATAGACCTTTTGAGCCATGAGACAGCAGCAAGCCAACAGCTGTAGCATTTTTATTGGGTCACAATATATTGTTTGTGTCTGAATAAAACATTTTTTAAAACGCTTAAAAGTATTTGTTGTTGTTAATAATTGTAATTTTAATTCAATATTGCTAACCAACATATTAAAATCTTTTAGTATATATAATGATATATTATTATATCATATTTTACGTATATATATAATTACTTAATCTATAGATTCTGAATGGAGTAATGAATGTATTGATTTTACAATGATATGTTTTTATTTTTATTTTTTTTATGTTATTTTTGTGTCTGACGCCACGTTTTGGAGCAGTAAAAATGAAAAATGTTTGGATTTCTTTTTATGGCAACTTTTATGAAAGGAAAGTGAATTTAGTTAGTACTTGGGTTGATCAAAAGTTAAAAATTTTCAGTAGTTTTCAAACGCGTCAGGAAAAACCATAAAATAAATTCGGAAAACCAGGCATTTTTACGTAAAATGCTTTTCAAAAAAATAAAAGATAATATCACTCTATCACTGTAATCTGCAAATTGAAATTTTCACTAAATGTTTATATTAGCATTTTCTAATTGTTTACACAGTTAAGTTTTCGAAATATTTTGAATTTTTGACCTATCTATAGACATTTTATATATTTGATTATTAATTTTAATTTTTATATAATAATTATTGATAAAAAAGTTTTACTGTCATTCATTGAAATACATAGACACAATTATTTTTATAAGGATTTGAAAAGCAAATATTGACATAATATTACAATTTAAGTATAACATAATATATTATATATATTCTAGACTAACAAATCATCTCCTTTTAGATTCGTTTTTCGTATGCATTGATAGGTATCATTGTATTGAAATTTAACACATCTATTATAATAACCTATCTTATGAGCTAGGTACACTCCATCCCCTAATGAACTGCAGAGCGATTCTTCGCCTGGTTCTTTTTGTATATTTTATTATTACATAAATTGTATAATATGTTATAAAGTTTGAGCAATTTTGTAAGACCTTTGATTATAACACTTGTAATCAATATTAAAGCTATTCAAATTAACAGTAATTAATTAAAATTAAGTTTAATTTCGTTTTCTATTTACAATTATCTACTTTGTACAGTAACTATTGAGTGAAAACTTAAAGCTTGACATTAATGATAAATATACCTTGACAGTTTGACATTATACAGTTGTTATGTTTTTCCTATAATTCATTAACAAATAAAAATAAGCACACCGTAAATATTTTTTATGGGTAATTGAACTTATCTCAAATAAATAAACTATAAAATAAAGAGGTTGGTTTATGTTGACTGGTATTTTGATTTCTATGTGACGAAAGCCATTTATTGTAAAACACAGTAATAAATTTTCTATAGTTAGAAATAATCATAAAAACGCAATCACAAATCTCTTTCTGTTTAGGGTCGTACTTTACGTGACGAACATACTTCTTATTATGACAAATATAACTAAATATATATTTATATATATTTGAGAACTTTATAATATTATTTAAATCAGTCGGTAATCGGTTAGTAATTTAGTAAATATAAAATAATTTATTGCAGCTGCGAGGTATTTTAAACGACGTCAATACCCACTGTAGTTTGTGTAGATTTATTGGGAAACGACGAAGCTTTACAACTAAAATATCTTATAAACTTATTCAGTATTTTTTACATATTCTTTTGAAAAAAACTTTATTGTTGGTTTGGTTTTTTAATGATATGAACTATACATATATGATTGCTAAATCAATAAATATTCAACCAAAGTCAAAGATAACAGAAAAAGTAAACGATAAAAACGACAAGAGAAAACCATACTTCATTATGATATACAATAAGTAGACATTTTTATTAAAAAAAAAAAAAAATATATATATAATAATTATAAAGCTACATCAAATATTAATACTATAGATAATATTAATTTATTGTATTTCATTATTACACATTTTTATTTTTTCAATCATATTATTAAACTTTAAATTACGTAACCCATTAACCTTTAATTCGTGAGAAATATTTATGTATGTTTCCTTTTTGTACAAATTGTATGTACTATACACGTCTATATAAACAAAATTATTTTGAGTTCTAATCCATCGTGTACACATCATCGTTAATGTAACATTTTTTAAAAAAAATATCTAGTGTTAAACATTTCATCAACTAATTTATAAGATAACTGTTTGAAAAGTTTATACATTTGTATTTACTAAGTCATCTTACTATATCATATATATATATATCTTATATCATATTTAAATGTTTATTGTTTTACCTCTTGCACATTGTTTAACCAATATTTTAATGAGGTATTTACTAAATTATATTAAAATTAAATAAATTAAATTGTGATTTTAAAATTAAGTCAACTATAAACCATAAATTGACAACGATTTAATGCTTTGAAAAAATTATTCAGTAGAAATATAATTCTGTTTTTCGAAAGTATTAAACAGTTATAATTATTTCGAGCATTACATATATATTTTATGTAACTTTAGTCAAGATTAAATTAAGAAAGAAATCTACAATTTTAGTTGAGGTGAAAAATAGATATTTAGTGCTATAATGGTTGATGTCTCTTTTTGGTTAATCTAAGATTAGATATAGCTCATAAGTCCATATTATGAGTTTAATACTAGCTAATATTACCTGTAGAAAGTAAGCTTTGCGCAAAGAAAACATTTTGTTATTAAAATATATGTACACATTTTTAGGCGGTTCCGTGTGTGAGGTGTTTGTTCTGTACGTAAATGTGTAATGTACACGCTAATGTATTTTTTGTTCGTTGAAGTGGGAATCGGAACGTTGTTTAAATAATATATCTGTAAACTAAAAATAAAATTTAGTATACACATATTATAATATCGAAATAATGTCAGTACATTTATGGGCATAGTCATACGTTTGTTTATGATAATTTTGAACAATTTTAAACGAGCATTTTTATTGGAAGCATTTAAATCGGTGGGCCTCCGGGCAAAATACAATTACAAGTCAAGTATATAATATGTACAATAGGATAGCCAGATGTAATAATATATTATATGTGTTTATCGACGTGACGGTGCGGAAAACGCGTTGACGATAAAAAAAAGAAAAAAAAATCGGCTGTCGCCTGCACCACCACTATATTATAGTGTTCTCGTGTTTGTCGTCATCGCACGCGGCGGCGGCTTTGAAACAATACAACGGTTATTCGCTGTAAACTTCCCTCACCGTCCCTGAGCAGCTTTCCGTTGAACGGGCCCGGGCCGCCGCCGCCGCCCGTCTCGCTCGCCCGCCTCCGCATTGTCCGCCCGTTAAACCCAATCGTTCCACGTCCGCCGCCGCTGTGCAATCGATACCACCGCCGACGGTGTCGTCGGTGCCGCTTTATGGGATGGGCCCTTGTGCGCGCGCGTAACGCCACCGTGAACCGCTCTCCCTCTCCCCGTTGATCCCGTGCTGCTTTCGACGTCGGATTAGGCGGCGGCCGATGGCAAGAGGGGCGATATAAACTCTGCGGCGTTAACGACGCGCCGCCGCCGCCACCACCACTACCACCACCACGGTCGATTTTCGCGCAGGAAACGAAATTCTGCCGCTCGTCGTACACAGTCTCGTCTCCTGTTTCTCCGCGCACCTCATATATATATATATATACTCCATACCTCCGTTTTTCTACTACCCGTCCACACATAAACCTCCTCCTCTTCCTCCTCGTGTATTCTTCTCCTCGACGACACGCGTGGTTATATAAATACTTCCGTTAACGTCGTCCACCTACCTCCTTCCGCGCCCGGTCTGTCACATCGTATCCGTATCGTCGCCGTGCCACACGCGTACATCCATATTATATAGACTATTATAAACTACACACTTGATGTACCAAAATCGGGAATATTTATATATATACGGTATAATACGTATATTATATGATGTGCGTACTGTAAAATATAGTCCATTCGTTGTTCGCCGTCCGCCATGATGTTTTCGGTTGGCGAACAAGTTCATTGATATAATATACATTTTACATATTATACATAGGCACTATAATAATATGCTTTACATACAATTTCGCTCGCGATTTATTACCCTCGACGGCATATACTATTTATACATGTACAATGTATAATATATGTATTACTACGCGCACATTTTATAATACGTGCGTGGAAACTGCAGTGCGTAAACTTTGATTAGTTCTCGCTCGTCTACATAATATTTTGTCGGTGATGGTGGTGACAACAGCTAATAATAGTAATTATAATTGTATATAGTTGTACGTGCCGAGGGTCTCTTATTATCCGTGACTACCCCGTCGATAATTATTATTCAAAGTATTCGCCCTTCAGTCCGTGATATGTATATAATTCTTAATACAATTTAATAGTAATAAATTCATAAGAGAAAACCATAGAGTATACAGATTGGCCGACTTATTGTTATAATCAGTAACGGTTACGTATGGACGCAGTCACTAGATATCGATGTAATCGTGTGCAACCAACTTGATAAAAATCAGGGTTTTAACAATAGAGACAGACATAACCACTGTTCCATACTGTTAAAAATCTGTTTTTATGCAATTTAATTATAACGATTACAGTGACGTTCAGTGACTGCGTCCTCGTAGGCCCTACCAATTTTAACAATAGGAAGGAAGGTGTATATTAATATTCTAAAATCAAAAATTCTGATAACTTTTGCATGCATACAAAATCGAAATCACTCTAAATATATATTGTAATAAGTCATAAAACTTTTACATAAGTCAATTATTATTACATTGTAAAGACATTCGAATGAATAGCCGATTCATAAGTGACGGATCTGATGATTAATATTGTAACAATTCACCCTCTGTGCGCTTCTCGAGGGACCGTAGAAAGAGCCGTGGAATTATTGTATATGTACAAAGTGTTTCTGGATGATTTGACAAATGAAATAACTTGTTCTACTCATTATTTTTTATTTTTATATTTTTATTATTATTAAATTAGATTAAATATCTTTTTAAATGTTGGTTATTAATTTATTATGACTTTTTAAACTTTTTGAAAACTTGAATTTAGTACTTAAAATTATTGTATAATTATTGTACGTTATATCAAGATAAAATAAGGCTCTTTCTAAATATTTTAAATTAATGGTGATACACATATTATTGTTAACTTTTTTACAAACATAAAAAAATTGTATAATATTAGCGAATATTTAGAATTTTAAGAATCACAATTTTTTTTAAAAAATCTGTGCCAAAAAAGTTATTGTATTTTTTCTTTTCTAACAGTAGATCTAAATTTAAAATGTGAAAATTTGGTCTCGAAAGTATAAAAAAAAATTATTAATTTAGTACATTTTTAATGTAGCACAGTACATAATAATCTATCGAAATAAAAAATGTGAAAAATAATGAATAGAACAAAATTTATTACATTTTACCAATTATCCTGAAACATCCTGTATACTAATATACATAATAAAACAATATATTATCATAGGTAGTGCTGTGTTGACAAGTTATCGCGCTACAATTACTAATACAACATAAAACTATAACAGTAGATATATATATATATATATATATATATATATATACATTATATGTTATTAAACATTTACTAATTAACAATTAATTTTGTGAGTACGATTATATTTGGTACTCGCATTATTATTATTTTATTATTATTATTATTATTATTATTGTTGTTGTTATTGTCGTGTACAAAAATGTCCGGATTTATCCGGCGCCAAGAAGTGTCGCCCGGCCCGCCGCTCCATACTTCTTTACATTCCATACGTCGTTAAATTCGGCCAAATGGCTCGCGCACACTATGCGAATATACAAGAAGTACGGAACTCTGGTGCCGGGTAGTAAATTATTATTCGGCGTTCGATTGCTGCAGGGTCGTTCGAAGCGATTCGTCTCTGTTGAGCGAGTATATAGACAAGACAAGTACGTCGTGTCGGCCGCGGTCCCTGTTGTCCCTGAAGAAATGCTTCTATTGCTGCGGGTACACACACACACACACACACACACACACACACACATAACATTATATGCTGTCGCGCCACGTACGTCCATCACGTCACACTATATAGTAGATCTGCTCTCGTTATACGCGCCGCTATATCGTCCACGATGCCCGGTCGCAGGAACGGCGACGGATCGTCTCTAAAAATAAAACAGCTCGCGCATAATTATTATTAGACCTATGACCGTTGTCGGAGCAGCGCGCCACCATTTAATTTTCCGTATCCTCGCTCACCTCCCCTGTACCTCGTCCTCACGGCGTGTAGTACAGCTTGCCAAATCCGTGCTGCCTGCGGCTACCGTCATTAATATAATATCTATTTATAACGTATCGCCTCCCCCTCGCCGTCACTATGCGTACAATATTTGATTACATTAATGTTAACTAAATATGTGTGCATAATTTGCTATGTTATAATATATGCACTGTATATTTACTATTTATTGCTCGATGACGCGTATATGCTCGTGAATAGCTGGAGCCTGGAAACGCATTAATTACTATTATACTGTATTATATATGACAATCGTCCCGGAGTGGTGGTGAGGGGAAAGGCTTGCAAATTGTTCGTCGCCGTCGCGTATAGTCACCGGGCTAAACTCCTCGTGCGTGTGTTTTTTGTGGTGTGTTTCGTGTACCGATTAATCAAATCGAATACGCACCGTCGCCGCCGTGTACCATACAACGACGACGCGTATAATTACGATTCAAAATTGCACTGTAACTTATGTCATGAGTCTAAATGCGTTTTGCATTTGTGTGTGTGTGTGTGTGTGTGTGTGAGTTATGACGACGGTAGAAATATGATTCCGGTGAGTCTATACCACGGCGCGCCACGTATTGCGTTCGACTGAACTAGATTATTTTAAAATAAAAAAGTAATGGACCGTAAACATCTTTAGCAATTTAACTTTAACCGGTTGCAATTGGAAATCGAAATTAGAACAAAAAACACATATTTTGATAATTCTTTCGAAATATTATGTATACCTAGGCAGTCGTGATATCGGGAAAGCGCGACTACATATTATGGTATACGGATCAGATATTATAATACTGTGTATAACGCGTTATATTACTTATGTTTTCGCCGTCACCGGCATGCAGTAATCCAGCTCATGTCATGTGTCACTGCTGCTGTTGCTCATGTCACCACGCCGTATAATGGTTGCTGAAGTTGTCGTCGTAGTGTACTTTTCACCGGTGTGCAGCCGCGTCCGGCCCTTGTCATACCGGTGACGACTACGCTGCGCTGCCGTGACGCGCCGCGATGTCGTTTCGCTGCTGCTCGGACCGCTGACCGTTGCCGACGATGCTGGTCGACTGACGCCAAATGCCCGACGGCCACAGCACTTATACACGACCGGTCCGCCGGTAGTCTTGGCACAGGCATCGGGTTCCGTTGTACTGCATGCACCGGCAGCGACCATCAGCCCTCGTCCCTCGTCCCATCCCACTCCGGCAGGATATTAGACCGCCCCGCTTCTTAAGGCTATATATAATATACGCTTGCATGCTTAAGTGTGGGTACGGCAAGAATGCGATGCCACCTCGTGTGTGTGTGCGTGTTTATAATAAGCGCAGCACACATGGCACACGTGTGTTTCTCCGGCTCTCCGCGATTCCCGGTGGTGGCATATATCGTTCCTGCATAATACAAGTAAATAGCGCAGCCACCGCGGTCCCATTCTATAATAAAATCTCCGTCCCGGGCCCCCTCTGACCCCTCGACCCCCCAACCGCCCCGTTTGCCCGCCGCCGCGAGTGCGCGCCAAGAATCATCCGTCGCGTTGGTCTTTCTTGGGCAACGCAACACGCGTGTACGGCATCTGTGCAGCACCAGCATCCACGACCACCGCCGCGCGCGTGTCCCTCCCGCCGCCACTGTTGCTCGCCATTTACGGTAATCTTTCCGGCGACGACGTCAGCGGCGGAGGGGGAGGGGCGGAAGGGGTACATGTACAGCACTTCTTGCGGGGCACACAGAGCACGCCGAACGGTTTAGGTGTAGTACACCGCGCGTCTAATAATAACCGCCGCCCGTAATAATATACAATATTATATTGTATCCTCCGCAAGACTCCCGCGCGTATACATGCACAAGTCGTGCGGCGTACCGCGTATGTATATAGTTGCACCGCGCGATCCGCGTCCCACGCCCCTGTCCCGCGCGGTCCACGGGGTATATTTAAAACGTGCGTATACGCGGCAAGTGGTAGATACGGTGGCGGTGGCGGGGTGGCAGGGACACGTGTGTTCGGGACGTCCCGGTGAAATACAACACCGCCGTCGCAGGGACAATCCGCTCGCGTACACCTCTTGCCGTAGCTATACGTGTGCGCGCCGCCGCAGACGCACGGCCAGCGAGGACCGCGCGCGTGAATATATTATAAAATCGAACGGAAGAGATTTATTTCCTTTTTTTCCCGTTAATATATTATTATTATTATTATTATTATTATTATATATGTATCACGTCTCGAACAAAATACAATATTGAAAATGCTTCGTAGCCCTGGCCAGCTACTCTGTATACATCGCGCGATCCGAGACGAGCATAATATTATAATATTATATATTGTCACCCCTCCAACGATAAAACACACACACACATACGTACACACGCACGCACAAACTTGCACGTACGCACCACACGCGCCCACTCGTGCACACGCTCGGGTGCACGACGTGGCGTCCATTTGCCGGCTCCGCTGTAGAGTTTCCGCAATATTGTTAAAAATGTTTTATACTCGCAATGTTTTTCGCAACCGTCGTAATGAAACGCTTATTTATATATTATTTATACGCTTATAAACGGGATATTTACGCGATTTTCAAACATATCATTGCTGTCGTGCGTCATATACATAACGTGCATGATTTAAATCACTATGAGAAATGATTTTGAGCTTTGTATAGAACTTACCAATACATAATATATCTGTGAAACCAACACGTACAAATTACCTTAGGTACCGAAAAAGACCCTTTACATTCATAAATAAGTATTCGCTTGTATTTTCGTCGACCTAGGCTTTCTTTGTCGTCATTCTTATGTAATACAATTACATACAATTATTTTATACTTAGCTTATTGAGATCAAAAAGTTTACATTTTCTGTGTTTTACACATATAATTACAATATACTTTTCATCGTCTATGTTTATTATTTATAAAACCACATGTGTTTCAAAGGATACTAATATATAGCCTACAAGGGACCGATACTCGATGTATGCATCATAAAATGTTTATTTACCCTAGAATTCATATACATCTCAAAATATACATGTCCATTTATAAACATTGTTATTGCTTCCTATTTGTTATTTATGTATGAAACAACGAATAAATCGCGTTTGAGATAGTATTTTCTGTTGGTAAAAACGACTACAGCAGTATACACTGTATCAGTTCTTATATCTAAACTATAGAATAAAATTACCATAATTTTGCAAATATATTTATATTCACTTGTGAAATACCGGGATGTTACAAATATGAATCTATAGAGTTATTTATTTTACCTAAAAATATAAGTTTTGAATGTTTTTTTTTTTATCATAAATCACTAATTGTACTTAAATCTAATGTTAAAATGGTAATTTTTTTTTCGTTTATTTTTGATATCGTGAAAATAATAACTTTATAGAGGTGTAATCACAAAATTGCATTTCCACAACACATCATACTAAATACATACTCATAAGTGCAGCATAAATATGTATAATAAATATATATTTAATAAATAGGTACACATCAAGATAATATGTTTTATCATCTCCTCTGATAGTAATAATTACTACTCAATTAAAAGGATCGTTTAATATTAACATAAACACATCACGACACAAGTTATTTCAAAATTGTTTTGTTGCACAAAAGAAAAAATTTATTTTAATTTTTAATTTTATAACACTCAAAAACATTTAGGGTAATGACCAATGAGAGATTATATTTTTCAGTTTGAAAACAAACTCGGCTAATGTCACTAATATTTTATTTTACTTTTCATCTGCTGCCACTAGAGACATACTCAACTTTTTTTTAATGCGAGGGGATGTAAATCATTTTACTTGTATAATAAAATAAAATAATTTAAAACACTGGCTTGAAGAAAAAAGTCACAAGGGGAATATGATGCTCGCACATTTCTCTCTGTATAAGTACGTCACGTTATGGCTTTTATAATGTATTCGAAAGAGAGTGCAAGGATACCGATACTGCCAGTGTGGTTTTTGTTTGAAAAGTTGTTATTATAAAAAATATTTGAGTATAAACGTCACTCGAGTATACTTAAAATATTTAAAACACCACTCGAATTACTTTTACTGCCATGCATAAATGATGTAATAAAATGATACTCGAAATTCAAATACAATTTAAAAATACGCTTTTAATGTCTCAAAAATAAACTTTATGATTTCAAATGGCGATAAAATTTATCTAATTATAATATTATAAGTTTCGTTGTACAAGCTCTATAATTCACACTCTATGATCTCAAACAAAATGTAAACTATAATAGGCAGTAGTCTGTAATTCTAATTTTATATTTTTGAGCTGTACTCAAAATACAATATTGATGTGTTTCAAATATACTTAATTAAATTAAATGTTTTAATTTAAAAAAATATTCCAACAACTTCACAGAACACTCGAGTTAATTTAATAAAAAAATCTCCGTGCACATCTCTGAATACACTACACGTGCAGACCACGTTTTAGAAATGATGTCTCGTATGTTTATATATTTCATGTCATCTCGGAGTGTGTAATGTAATTTATTATAGTTTAAATTTAAATGATGATGGGGGAATGATTAATCAATGATGTTGGGGGAATATTAAAATTTCAAATATTGTATTGTCCTCTATCATATACTATTTCAATTTATTATTTTAATGACGATATGAAGTATATTATCACGCAAAGATTCAATGATAAATCGCCGTATTATTAAAATAGGTATTGAGTTTTTGATTTGAATATTTTTGATACAATTCTATAGTGATGGATTTGGTCGGAGCTGATAGACTTTCAACAAAAAATGAACTTTCGCCAATTCGGGGATCGGTCGTGTAAAATCGATTCGTTAATAGTTATTCGATGGTATAAACGCCACCGTTGCCACTGTTGGTTCCCCCTGTTCCGTGACTTTCCACCCCACAACTGCGGTCACCTCTTCCAAATGGCTAGCTGTTACGGTCCAGCTAAATCTTTTTCAACCGTCATAATCGCTGACTGGCTGGTTGACTAACTGAGACTAGACAAATGATTAATACGATAAATGTGTGACCGCACTGTCGGTACCAGACATAAAGCCCAGCGGTATTATAGTTTGTATTATCATAGTTTTACTGAAGTGGTGTGTAGGTGCTGTGGTCCTGTGTTTAATTAAACCTACATCAATATTGTTTGAAAACAAACTGCCAGTGGTATTATTTGTAAATATATCACTGACAAACTCGAAAATAATCGAAAGGTATAAATAATGTATGTATAAATATAAAATATGTACGCCTGTCTCTTGCACTGCTTGTTTACAGAAAGGTCGGTTTTTTTTACAACTTTTATATGATTTTAAAGATTGCAACATTTATTACGTTTTTAAAAATAAATAGAAAATAAATAGAATTTACTTATCGACAATTTCAAATGTTAAGAGTTTTTTGATTTCATACCTAATATTCTTGATTTTAAATAAAATTTCATTTTATTTGCAAAAACATTACTATTATTATGCGGATATTTTAGGAGAAACAGATTTAATGTTGCATTTGTGTAAAGGAAAAATACAAATGTTCATAAATAATTATAATATTTTCGTTTACTGAAAAATTGTATAAAAAATCATTAAGTTTATGAAACTAAGTATACCTACCTAGTTGAACCGTCAAAACGTTCAGAAAAATAATCCCTATTACAGGAGACTTATATCTTGTAAATTTTACAAAAATAACAAAATAAGGAGTAAGTTCTAACTGAAGCATTTATGTTTGTTTTTGCAAATTATTAAATGTGCTTACTTTATTATCCCAGATACCTAATACGCAATTAAAAAAATCTTCGTGGGATATCGTGTGTTATATTTCGTACATTTAGTCAGATTTTACTTTGATGCATATTATAATATATTCGACAAGGATCTTTGAATCTTTTGAGAATAGGATCCCAGGTTATATAGGAGTGGTAACTCGACACCGCTGCCAAATCCGTCGCGGGGTCATTCCCCTCGCTCACGCTTACCCACCGCGTCCGGCTTATTTTTATAAAGTTCCTGCGCGCCGTGCGATACGGTGGCGTATCTTTCATCCTGGTTGTTGTTGTACTCGTACGCGCATATTACACTCGTTATATTGTATACTGCAGCTACTATATACAGCTGCCGTTCCATGCCCGTCGAACCCCGTACACTGCCACTACGCATATGTATATATACAATGGCATAATATGTATATTAATAATTGTAGTAGCTCTTGTCTCGTTCTCCTCTGAATACCAAATAATAATAATAATAATAAAAGGTTTATGTTTACATTATTTATATACGTACACGCTTGTATGTATTTATAGACGGTGTGGTGTGGTGTATCCCTTGATGTATGAAATATGATTAAATATTATAAATTACTTGTTTGAAAGCAAAATGATTAGAAATAGAATAAAGTTATCGATCGGTCAAAGAGATGCGATTGAACCATATCAGCAATATCGACGTAAGCGTCATAATCATGTTAGATAACTCGTAGTATTTAACTACGTATGTAAGAGCGACCGGATTTTTACTCGGGGCCTCACTTTAACTTACGATTATTCAAAAGCTGACGAACTCCGTGTGCAGAATTCGTTGGTATATATAGACTTGTTATGTGTTGAATATAAAGATAATTCTGTTTAGACTGCGTTGTGTTTTATATTTTAATTATTAAGCACACATTTCGTGTACGCCCTATGTGTCGGGCTCATTACAATGGGCAAAATTTTGCAGGTACCGACAGGATTTCGATTAAGGTTTTTTTTTATTACATGTTTAGCTTATATCACACACGGTCGTGTACTGATTAAAAAAAATGATCTGATGGAGTAGGATACTATATTATCCTGACTCGATAAACATTTCGATTAAAAAATTAATTAAAAATATAATTTGCACGCTTTGGAGTTGACGGCAATTGCCACAGCGGGCCCGGCGTTTTGACCGTTATATTATGCCACCATCCTTTCTCGATAGACCACTTCCGAGTAAATTGAAAATTTAAAGAGCTTCCGTTACCGCGGGCTGTATTCGAGTACGAAGCAGTAAGTACTATTATACCTCTACTGCTGCACTATACCCCGCTGGATTCGTTGTGGTATTAACGATTAATATATAATATAATGTAATATTAAAATTTAATAACTACGCGTATTATGACCTTTTGAAAATGTATCATCATTTCTGACGTGGAAAAATGGATTTATGATAGAATAAAAATGTGATGAAAATATGAAATAGCATCCGTGTGTGTCAGAAGCGGGATTAAAAAAAAATTGCTCGAGGGTTTTCAATTTATTTTGATAAAAGAGGTAAAATGTTTGAAATATTTTTATTAAATTCTGTGTAATATCTTGTATAAACAACGTAAGCAGCAGTGCCTTATTAGCTTTTAGGTTAGGTATTGAGATAATGTAAGTAAAATCTTTTAAATATTTGAACCACCTGCTTCTATATCATCAAATTAATTAATGATAATTAGTGATTTTTTTTCCTTTTTTTATTGTTAGGTATTGTTTATAAGAATGTCTACTATATTTAAAAATTTGTTTTGCAAAATTACAAGAAGTTGGTTTCGTATTGATTATTATTATTATTTTTTAATTACATAAAATCCTCGGCAACGACGGACATTGGATGCACGAGATAAGTACCTATTATTTACAAAAATCTTATTAGTTTTGTATTCAGGTATTATTTATCTTTAAAGTGACGGTAAATTTTGCCGTAAAATTTGGAATTGTAGAGAAATTCTACCATAGTGATTATTGTATGTTTACTAGTCTACTATAGTGTAGAAATAAACGCATAATAGTTTTTCCGTGAACTATTATATATATATATAAAACCTAATGTTAAATATATAAATAATATAAATGTATACTAATATTAAATTTGACTAAATATAATAATATTGCAGTTGTCGAGAACTTTCTAACCAAACAATATTGAAAAATATTTATAATGCGTATACGATTTAATTACAAATCTAGATAAGTCCCATAAATTTGTGTGCTGCTCTTATATTTGTTTTCATTCACGCAAACAATGCATTTAATTTTTAATATACGATTTCTAAAAATCCTGAGTTTAATTATTAAGAGTTATATTCATTAATTATTTCCAGCCATTGGTTTTATAAATACTATTAAAGTACAATATTAATAACATTTCTGAAGTGTTTAATTTTATAATTTATGTATATCAATTACTTATTATCACTCTAACTCGTTTTGTTTGTAATAATGTGTATAACTTTTGTAATTATACATAAGTTATTAGTTTTATTTTTCTTATAGTTCAATAACTGCACAAACCATTTATATTGTACTTAAAATTGATAAAATTGTATTATTCTTAAAAAAAAGACAATTCACATACAAACATATATGATAACAATGAAATTGTGATATATTTAAACAGTATTTCTAAAAGAAGTTTAGTATAATATATATTTGTGAACCAGACGTTTGAAATAAGATACTACGCTATTACTACACACGTACGATTTCAAACTGAGAATTTGATGACAAATTAATAATTATTGCTTATGTATAAGTATAATTTAATAATAACACAATTATTGTGGTTTATTTATATTGTATTTTAATCTATGTTATATAATATAGTATTTATATAATATCCAGTGTGATATAAACTTATAGGTTTATCACATTATTTTGTTTAATTTATAATTATTATCTTATACTTTGATTCATTCACACTGATTACATATAGCCCATATAGGTTTAGAAAAAAAACTAAATAATTATCTTACTTTTCGATTTGAAATACTAAAAAAATAAGACAATTATTGAATAATTTAGACATTGATTATAAATAATAAATATTTATAATCAATGGTATGTATAATGTTGAAGTTAGAATCACAGTAAAACTACAATACCGAAGTAAATTTTTATAATTGGCATAAATGAACGTAGTGAGCTTTAAATAATGTACATCATTATTTAGTCAAATTATTTTGTTTATTATATATTATTGTTATTTAGTATTATTTGTACGTAGTTATTGTGGAAGCTCTATAATATATTCCTCAAACTATATTATTTATTCCCGCGGTATTCGCGCTATGTTATCCCATTATATTATAAGGTGTTTTGTATCTATTGGCCAGATTCATAGAATATTCTAAGGAAAATCTTGGACAAATCTTAGTTAAAAACCCAATTTCATATTCATGAAAGAATTTTCTTAGAATATTTTTAGAATTTATTTTTATCATAATATATTTCCTGTTCATAAAATTTACTAACCATGGAAGTTGAGATAAAATCCATCTGATGGCGTGTACACCGTGTGTTTTGACGACAATGTAATAATATTATACTTGTAGCCCTGCACTTTGATTTATCAATATTTGTTACATAATATGTTGTGTTATAATTATTATTATTATTATTTGCAGTGCTACTGCCATCATGCTGGATTGGATCGCCAACAGCGGCGGCCGTGGCAGCAATACCGCTGGCCACCGGTATTGGGTCGTGGACGAGCCCAAAGATGACGGGTACACCGCGCTCCATTTGGCCGCCCTAAACAACCATAATCGCGTTGCATCATTGCTCTTGGTTCACGGTCGGGCCGACCCGAACAAACGTAACGTCAACAAACAGACGGCTCTGCATCTGGCCGTCGAACGTCAACACGCCGACATTGTTAAGGTTCGATGAATCTGCATAGTTAATATTGTACTAATCAATGTTTCCCAAAGTGGGCGATACTGCCCCCTGGGGGTGATAGGAATTACAAGCTCAGTTGAGGGACATTGGATTACATTATAATTAGGACTCGGATTTTAAAGCAAATTCTTCTTTTTTTTATACGACATAGAAATCTAATTTCTATACATAAGTTCGTGGCACGTCATT
Organism: Chaitophorus viminalis; assembly: GCA_025469195.1. Classification (NCBI taxonomy): domain Eukaryota; kingdom Metazoa; phylum Arthropoda; class Insecta; order Hemiptera; family Aphididae; genus Chaitophorus; species Chaitophorus viminalis. Next base: position 115,980 of record JAIPRK010000021.1, on the reverse strand, counting down.
CTGATTCCAAATAAACCAATTTAATTTTGCTTTTCTATTGCTTTTTTTTCAATTATTCCAGGTGTGGAATTTTTATATGCTTATTATGCTATGATAATAATAAAAATTAATTTATAAGAAATATGAAAACCCGAGATACAGACTAAATGGTTATATAAGATTATAATTATTTTCGTTATCCTCTTGATATATGTATTAAATATATTATAGATTATCGATCTACAGACAGCCTACAGGTCGATAGCTTATCGATCTATTTATAGTCTAAAGAGTCAGTACTTCTATATAACATCACAATTGACCATTTAAAAATTTAATTTTTTTATTAGTGTTGTAATTTGTAAAAATTCTGTCTTTATAAAAACATTCTGACTGACAATAGACTTAGTTTCACTACTGCAAATCTTGCAGAATGCACAGAAGTTAATTTTTTTTTAATTTAAATTACCTTTTCAATTTTTTTTATTTAGTATAGGTATATAACTAATCCATGTTAATTTTTAGTTGTATTATATTTTTTTTACTTTTTTTAAAAATAAATATGGTTTAAAAACCAAGCATTCTAATATAATATTGATTCTAATATAATAATAAAATATAATACTTATTTACGAACAATAAATTAATTTTTCATTCCATATATTTTTGTACCTACCAACATACTTTTTTTAAATATGAGAGGGGGTCAAGATGAAAAGTTTGGGAACCACTGTAATTTACTTGATGACTGTATGTGTTTGCAGTAACCTCATGCAGCGCATACCTGCATGCACTTTGTCTCCGTTTTACAAATGTACGACGTACGGCAGAACCGATTTTGTGTTATTAGCTTTAATTATGTGTATATATATATATTACAGCAAATTTGCATATCGTCATACTTAAGGAAAGAACATTATCTGTGCGATGGCACACGCCATTTACGTTATTTTATTTTTTCAAGCGAGTTATAATTGTTTAGACCATTAAAATTTAAGAAAAACTCATAACTGGCTTCAGAAATAAAATGGTAACACAAAAAACTATATGTCATCGCACAGATAACGTTTTTCGCTTTAAGTTTGATAGTAGGCCGATTCGCTGTCCTATATACATAATACTATAATATTAAAGCTAACAACACAAAATCGATTTTTCCGAACGCTATAATATGTTGTACATTTGTAAGACGGCTGACGGAGACGACTCTTAAATAATAATATTCAGTCGTTTAGTTTTATTATGTACAATATACTTTAAAATAACTAATCATATTCGTGCGTTCAAAACAGCTCTTGGTCCGTTACAATGCTGACCCGAACATCCCGGACAAAGACGGCGACACGCCAATGCACGAAGCGTTGCGCCATCACACGCTGTTGCAATTGAAGACGGTGGGTACGCCCTCGGTACCCGGAATGAACCAAGGAAACAGCCCAAGGGACCCGAACACGAAGTTCCGTGGGGACGGCAGTAGCGGCATAACACTTCGCAACCTACTTGTCGGCAACCGGGTCGTGCGCGATTACCGGAGGACGGAAGACGACGAGGACGCGTGTTCCGTGGTATGCCGGACTGTGACGGGCGTCCCGTGCCCCACAGAACAGGTGACCGAGGTGTGGTCGGCCAATGGCCCGGGGTACACGGAAGTGTTCACTTCGCCGGGGTCTGCCGTGCAAAGGTTAATGACCGAGTTACTCGGGGCGGCCGACGAATTTAGACGTTTGTACATAAGTTCAACAGGCGACGGCAGTGCCGAAGATCAGGACGGTGACAATAAGGAAAGCGACGTACCTGCGGCCACCGCTCCGCCGGTAAGTTGCAGTTCATGCACGTGTAACTATTACATGCTATGACTCTTATAAGTGACTTCGTAGCAGGAATAGAAACCGGCGGCGGCCATGTATAATATTATCTATCTATTTCTGCAGCCACTCCCAACCTTTTTAGTTATACGGACCACCAATTGTGTGAAAACAAAATCTTTGAGGCCCGCTAATAGCTATATACCTATATATGATATTCGCATATATGTCAGTTATTAATTTATTGCAGAAAGAATTAAAAACCAATTGGCTTTTTAAGAAATAAAACTTTATTAAACCTAAATAATGACAACTTAAACAATTTAACGAGATTTTCGACACTGCGTGTCTCTCACAAGAGAGTCAATATCTGACAGTTTTAATCTTAAATCACTCTTCACATATAATTTATTTCTATATTTATTTAAAAAAAAAAAAAAAACATTTAAGCGGAAAATGCTTGCTTGCACAGAATAAATGAATTGTCGAAAATACCTTCAAGTTTAAAATATAATGAGAAATAAGAATATAAACAATAATAAGGGCATTGTAAGCCATGATCTTCTGCCTCTGTCTATCACATGCACAACATAGGAATTTAGACGTTTTCTATTTCAAGTGTAAAGATCGATTAATTAATGCGATAAGAATTTGAAAACTAATTTGAATTCGTTATGAAGACTTCGTTTGGTCAACTTTCTCAAAATTGTATAACATAGGTATTTACCCAAAAATTAACTTTTGTAGATTTTTATGTTTTCAATTTGTTTAATTCTATTTTGTGAAATTTTGAGGGACAAAATCAAAAGAGTGGGAAAGTCGATCATAAGTAGACAAACTTAACGATGTATTTAAATAAGTTTTCAAAATTCTTATCGCATTAATTGATCGATCGGTACGATGGATAGAAAAAAGTCTAAATTCCTATGTTGCGCGTGTGATAGACGGAAGAGAAAATCATGGCTTACAACATCCCTTAACAATAAATGTGAACGAACTACATCAAAATTATAAATTGCATTCAATAAAATTGTTGGATAACGTTAATTGTGTAGTTATTATTGTTTAAACATTATTATGCCTAAAAATCTTACTATATGACGGTTCATCGGTCTAGCTCCACGATGCTCTACCGTGGGTTGGGAACCGCTGGTATATTTATTATTGTTAACGTGCAGTATTATATACACTTTTGACGTTTTGTTTCCGGGGGTTTTTTTTTTCTTGTTTTAGTCCAATGTGAACACCGCGACCGAGCCGAAAACATGTAAAAAACCCAAGAAACTCAACTGCCGACGGCGGTTAAGAAAGTCTCCAGTGCGGACCGCGCGCAATCAGACCGTGGACGACCATACCACCGGTCCACTAGTGGTGGGTGGAACGCGCACCGCCGTGATGACCGGTTCCGGGCGCTGCAGTTTCAGTATCTGCGGCCGGCCAACCTGCGGCCCAGGGTCCCTGGGAGGATCGACAAAGAGCTCAGGTGACGGACCGCTGCCCCGGCCGTCGCCCGCCTCGCCGGCACCACCGCCCAACACTACCACGCAGCCGCCACCCAACGCCACGGTGGTCGTGTGCGTGCTCGCCGGCACCGGTCGCGCCGACCTTTGGGTACGCAACAATCGCGGGCAGACGCCGTTGGATCTGTGCCCGGCGGACCAGCCGCTGCGCCGAGCCCTGATCAAGTGTTGCGACGCGGCGGCCAAGGCCCGTAACGCTGTGGCCGCAGCCATTGTGGCCGGGACTGCGGTGCCCGGTGGGCTGCTGTCGCCGCCGTCGCCTGCCTCTGCGGAACAGCCGTGGCCGCAGCAGTCACAAGCCGTAACCCACGACGCGGCTGCCGACTACTCGATGAATGCGCCGCTGATTTCCGGCGACGCGGTCCCGCCGAAACAATGCTCCAAACGGGCTCCCAACAGCGGAAACCCTGATGCAACGGGCGATTCGATCAACGACAGGTTGGCGGGCATCAATCTTAGCATCCCGTCGTACTCCAGGTCTGAGTCGTGCGACTCCGAACAGGCCACCCCGGCACTGGTGATGGACGACAATTTGTCTGGTTTGACCCTTGACGCGGATCAGTCGGACCAGTCGGACCATTTAAATTTGGAATTCCTGGACAACGGCAATATCACGGACGACGACCAAAGCTCCGCTAGCAACTTGAGCTTCAGCATGGCGGTGGACAATATCGGTAACAGGTACGATCACACGATCTGTGTGTTACTTTCTGAGGTTCTCGTATAGGTTTCTCCAAATCAAAAACAACTCTTACCACGGTCGGTGCAGGGTTTAAAATTCCATATTTTATTGAATAAACTTTCCTATTATCCATTCGTGTTTTTTTAGTTTATTACATTATTCTCGTAGGCTATGAGGAACCAGGAAAAATAGTTTCTTATGTGTAAATAAACATTCTTCTTTGCACGAATATACGTAAATAATATTAACCTGACACACGTGTTATTATGTATTACTTATTGTTCTCACTACACTATACGCGTGTAAGCTTAACAAGTTAACACATTTGAATATGCCAATGGAAAATACAATTTGAATTTTTACATGCGATTAAAATAAAATTATTATGACAAAAAGTTTAAATATGTTTAATTACAATGTGAAGATGAAACAAAATACTTTTGCGCCTATATTTTTTCAAATTATGTCTAGTATTAATTTCAACATAAAAATCGTTAGAAACTATCTTTTAGTTGTATATTTTTGACATTTTCGTTTTTTTAAATTCAGTTGAAGGTGCGTACATCTCACTTCCTCTAGGTCCAATCTCGTTAGCGTATCTTTTGTACTATTGATTTATTTAAACTAGTACAATAATTATTGTCGTAGTTGTACTTTTTACTATTATTTTCGTTGATTTTTCCTTGAATATTTTTCGTTATTAATCAGGGGATCCTTTGCAAATGGAATAATGAACACGATGACGAGCGGCAGCAATGACAGAAGAAATTCCACTTCTAATAGCGCCGCTCTCGATTTTGTTAATAATACTATGACTCGGCAACGAGGAGAAAAACGGACTAACGAGCAGGACCATAAATCAATAGAGAACGCAACTTTGCCGGTCCCAGGCGAACCGACGAATGCAGCCGCCGCTGCCAACCCAACGGATCCAGGACTGGTGGAAAAGTTGATGCAACAGTTGAACGACCTTAAAGAAATGGTAAATAAGCAATAGTGTAGACGAGGGGTGGCTCTGGGGCGCAGCACTAGCCAGACGAAGTCTAGTTGTATAGATAATAAAATACATGACATATGTATATTGTATATATATTATAATATATATGTGTGTGCTTTTTTTAATAACTAATTTGAATTGTTTTAAAGAACATGTGCCCTGTTTGCTTGGACCGAGTAAAGAATATGGTATTCATGTGCGGACACGGAACATGTCAACTGTGCGGAGATCGTATGGCCCCTGCCCAACCCTGTCCTATTTGCCGCAAACCTGTGTCGCACAAAATTCTGCTGTACTAAACAACTGTAATAACGACTTTCACACCTCTGTGCTGACTATCTACTATGAAAATATCTTGCACTCCTTGCACTCCAGTAATCATAATCACAATATGATAAATGGTATTATATATTATGATCATATAATTAAATCTATTTATGCAAGAGTTAAGCCACTGTAACGATTTATTTCTATATAAAACTTCAATTATTTGTAATTATCAACCCATAGTTAATCTATTTATTTTGCCAAACCGTCACATAATAATATGTTAACTGTTCAAAAAAGAATTTTTTAAGTGTCCACACAGTGGATATTCAACAAATTTAACTGTAGGAAGCATTTTATTCACATTATTTTTAATTTTTACTTTTAGTTGCTAAATTAGTTACTAAAATTACTCAATGTATACACTTTGTAATACCTATGCCTATTGCCTATGGTAATTTGTATTACCTATGCAAATGCAAAGCTCTTCTATGAGTAGAAGCATGTCCAACATATAGAAATGAGATACATATTTTATGTATTTTATCATGACACTTTTGGGAGAAAATATACTGTAATTTCCTTGTTTACATGTATATTATATAGCCATTTAAAATACATATGTCTCATAAACAATACTATAGTTTATAACATGGAAATATTTTGTAATCTTCATTTAAATACATTAAGGTATGCCATTAAGTTAAATGTGAGGTTTTGTTGCAATTAAATCTTAACTCTATTAATTTATTAGCATATATAATGCATATTTTATTCAATCATTTTACTTATAATATAAGTATAAATTATATTTTGCTTAATCACTATTCATTATAATCAATTAATCAATAAAGACGTTGATCTTTTCATCTAAGTACACCATATATTATTATAATTGTCTGTAATTATAAATCTATCACGTGTGTCTGTTTACAATGTATTTCATTTTATTAATATATATATATATATAATACTAATAAAATGTTGTAAGTGATATTTAAATAATATATTGATTTATCTAAATAATATTTAGGTTTATCTATATAATATTTTATTATTTGATAAATAATGTATTGTAAAAATAAAATAGTTTTAGTTAATAATTTACCAAATAAATTTGTATTTAATTTAACAATAGTCTGCTCATATAATTTATTTTAATTCTATAAGTGATAAATAAAATATTATAAATTAATTTCTTTTATCAACACTATTAAGCCAGTATTACTCTGGTTCTTCATAAGTCGATCGACAAATATTTTTGTTTTATATTAACTTTTTGTCAAGTATCAATTAACTCATCATTCTAACTTTATATTAATAAATTTTAATAAATGTAGATCATTAGTTTTTAGTTTTATTTAATAAATTATTGGTAATGAACATTGAACCCAATATATAAAAATAATATAGTTCTAGTAATAGTATTTTTATAATAATATTTGTTGAATTGATTTGAACAGTATTATTATAATCAACAATGTTGATATAATATTTGTATATTTATATATTTTTTATTCATATAAATAAAAAATGGTATTTATACATAATATTGCATTTTATATGAATATATATAGTAACACATTACTCAAAGACTAACTATTACTATTACTATTATTATTTCTATTTTTCTTTTTTTATTATCAGTAATCATTTAGAATAATATTATATTTTAATTAGGAACAGTTTTATACAAATTAATTTTTAACTGTTCAATCATAATAATATTAGACATTTACTTTCATTACAATCTAATTTATTTATTATTATTTTTATTTTACAAAAATAGTACCTACAATGTTTTCAAATTATTGTATCAATATTTATACTCAATATTTTTTATGGTATTTAAAACATGCATACATTACATTATACTATAATATATCTTATACTTAAGTAATAATTGTTTTTTTTTTTTTATTATACCTTACTTCAATAATGGCAATGATCATGTAAACTAACAAGCTAATAATTTGACTCTGATAATTAATTATATTGGTCTGTTGGTCATTTTTGAGCATTATCAATTCTTTTATCTAGTGCTACAAAGCCATTTTAGGAATATTATAATTACATTTGGTTGTTTTATTTATTATGATAAATAAGGAGCAATAAGTTAATGATTTTTAAGTAAAATTATTCCAGTAGAATTTCTATTTTGATTTTTGGAATTATATTTTTATACATAGTATTCTTAAGCAAATATCTTTTTATAATTTTAAGAAGATTATTTTAATACTAGGATGGAAAGTGATAGAAAAAATTTTGGAAGTAATATCTAGTCCACAGTTATAACCGAATGTGTAGTTTAATTATCGAGTTACTGGTACATGTAGTTCATTTTTATCCATTTAAATATTCATTGAATATTTTACAGAAAAACATTTTGTTTGTTCATCTGATTAACATTATTATTGCATTAAGGTGCATTAATCTATGCTTAATACATAGTTTAAATTGTGAATTATTTCATTTATATAATTAATTAATAACGTTAAAAGCATTATGTTTAATTATAAATAAATTAAAATAAAATGATACTTTAAATAGTTATAATTTTAAAATTTCTGCAAATGCATTAATAAATTAGCTATAGTTATCTATATTATTAATATATTTACATAGTTAATTATATTATATACTATTCAAATCAGAAGTACACATTTTTTGAAAAAATTAAATTGTGATTTAAAAGAATAATCAATTTGATCCTACATTGAACACTTCAAATAGTAATAAACATATCAATTCAGTTTTAGTGTGAATAGAACATAGAAAATTGCATTGTACCTGCACACCAGTACTCTTAGGCCATCACAAAAATAAAAAAATAAAGTAGAATAAAAACATTTAAAATTGATGGTAACGTTTATCAAGGAAACATTGAAGGATTGAACGGAGGAGTAAAGGGAACATTGTAGGAAAGATAATGGCAGTGATGAAGGAGATCAAGATAATTAAATAAAAGGTGGGGAGCATAGTATGGTCATTATGGCAAAGGAAAGTCATTCAAGAATAAATAAAAGGAGTGAGGGAACATCTGGCTGGTATACTTGCAAAACGTCATACTCTTTATTATCTCATGTTTACATTAGTTAATAAAAACACAAAATGGTATTGCAAATAAATAATTACATGAATAATAACATGTATTACAAATAGCAGTACTGTATTAAAAATATATATTAGTGTTTTTATAAATATAATAATATGTGAATGTTAAAATAATATGGCTAATATTTATATACACCAATAGTTATAACAATAATATGTATTAGAAATTGGAATGTAAATTCAACATCCGCACTGAGATGACAAGTCAATTTTACATGGAGCAAGATACGAGACTATTTCATCTGGCAGACGCAACCAATTGTTTTCCAGACATGTACTGGCCCAGAATCTGTGGACCATAATGCAATACCACATTTGAGTTTAAATTTGATAATATATTAATACATCTAACACAACTAAATACAAACCTGAATTCCTGCATATGTTATGCTTGATCATGACAATTTTGGTGGTTCTGATACTGTTGTTAATGTTACAGTCTCATCCACCTGTTGGATATCAGTTTTATGTTCATTTTTCTCATTATCATCATCATCATCATCAGCATTTTTTTCTTCTTCAATTTTATCGTCAAAGTCTTCCACTTCGGAATCTTCTGTGACCGAACCATTCATAACTGTTGGAGGTTCTAGAAGTGAACGACGATTGTTGTGCTCACGAACAATGCGATGAGAAAGCGCTCGCAAGCGGTCCTATTTAACATGATAATTGTAATAAATTATCAAATCAATAAAATATAATTATAATAAATGTTTTTATACATTTTGGGTAGTTAAATATACTAAAAATGATGATGTGGTATGCCATATCATTCTACAATTCATTGGTTAAGTACACTAACCTCTTCTAAGAATAAAAATAAAGAAATAAATATTATCATTTATGTGGAAAACTATTTGGGAACTGAATATTTATAAAATAAGTATCTAACACAGCAGTTCTCAAACTGTGGCACGCGAAAGACTACATGGTGGTACGTGAAAGGCCACATGGTGGTAGAACGGAAAATTAAAAATTTCTATTAAAAAATAAATAACAAATTATAGTATAGTATTTTACTTAATTTTTGTTTAAAATAATTGTATTTAACTATGTAAAGTTTGTATTGTTCTATTTTTAATCATCGGTGGTACGCGAAAAAAAAAAACTGCTGATCTAACAAATGGATTGAGGAAAAAACCATAAATAATAGTGAAATAAAAAAAAATATTGGTTGGTAGTTTGTAATGATTTGCTAAACAGGTATTATAAAATTTAAAATGAATAAAAAATAATAAAACAAAAAAGCTTATTTTAATATTACTGTACATCACACTACACCCAATTGATTTCCAAAACATGCTAGAAAATTATATATTTAAGTGCAAACAATATTGAAATATAATTTACAACTACCCAAAGAGTGTTAAAAACTGAATTAATCACTGAGGTAACATCAAGTCATAGCCTCAATAATATAATAGTTAAATAATACCTGCGTGGATTCGAGTATGTTTCCTACTACAGCAATCTTAGCTCGAGCATCACACAGTCTACGTGCATAGCCGTCTAGTAGGACACATGTGTCGGAAGCTGTCTTGGATGAAGTGACCGCTGTGGTCTTGTCGTCAGTGACAGGCGACTGTGGTGATGAAGGGGATGAGGTGGCAAACAAGTAGTCGTGCTGTGCCAGCGACAGACGCTTTAGCTCCGCGGCCAACGAGTCGAGTTGTAGCTTCAAATCGAGCTGGCTCAACCTAACGGAAACAGCGACAATAAGACAAACACAATTATCATAAATGTGATGCGCCAGACACGTGGCTGTAGATTATGTACTTTAGGTAGTAACGGGATACATGGTAACGTCGATAAGCAAAAAATATTGTTACCTGGTGCACTGGACCGACGCGTCTAGGCAGTCCACGCACGGCCTGAGCAGGCTGGCTACCAATCCGTCGGCCAATGTGTCCCGAGTGGCTTCGGCCGCAGCGGCGGTCGCTTCGTCGAGGTCCTCATCGTCCGGCGAGTAGTCCGCCGCGGAGCAATTCAGCGGCGTGTCCGCCCGATCAACCGCTGCCGCCACCGTGGCTGAGGTGCTAGCCGGCACGTCGTCGTCCATCATCGATCACGGTGTGGACACTGCGATTCTGCGGCAAACGCCGGTGTTCCAGTGACCTACACGCTGTACGGATTGGGCAAGTGTGGGTGGTCGTGGGACGGCCGCGTGAATACTTACCGCGGTCAAGTACAGACAGAACACAGAAGTAAGAAAATATGTTGAAAATATTAATGCGCGTTTTACGAGGGGACAATGTGACGAGATTGTGTGATATACTGATATGGTATTATATATTATATGATAACAACACGGCGTTGCGGAACGAGAGTGAAGTCTTATCAGCAGACATAGATAAAACAATATTATCCAAGTCAGCAGCGGCCAGCGATACAACGAGATCACTGTAAACGCTATTCACTTGTGCTTACGCTTTGGTAAGAATCCAAACAAGATTTGTTTTATCGTGGGGAAAACTTCTAAAACTTCGAAACGATATTTTTACATACAAAACACTTACTAGGTGTTTAAGAAAAAGTTATCCCAACGTGTTTGGTGAAACACTACTGTTCGAATCGACGAATATATTTTGATTATCTTTGAAATCATGTTATTAAGTTAACTTTATCTGCCAGCAAGTTAGGAGTATGTTTACATTTCTATCGTATTGTTACGTTAGTACATTGAACTTAATTTAAGAATTTGGTTTGGAAAATTGGTCGAACTGTGCAGTGCCGCAATTACAATTTTGATGCCCCGGTTCAAAAATATTTTCATGACCCTTTTACACTCACCACTTCTTGCTTTTCGCGAGCACATTAAAGTTGCATTACTCGGTAATCCGTGTGTATGCCACTGGACATGGGTGCAAAAAATATAGGACTAGTATAGTTAGTCCCGCTAATATTAACATAAGTATTCACTATTTTTCTATAAAAGTTGTTATGGTCTTTGTTAAAACGGTTAAGTTTTTGAAAAAAATATTGTACTATGAATATAAAAATTAAGAACTAATATAATAAAATAATTACCTGAATAATAAGCTGGGCTAATATATATATATATATATATATATATATATATATCACTTATGTTACTCAATACAACATTATTGACTTCATCCACATTAATCCTTTGCTTGAAACTTTCATTAGGATTAGTGACATCATCCATATGCTTACATAGATATGTAAGCATACAAATACTAAGTTAAGAAACATAGGTACCTAAATTAATATTTATATAAATAATAACAATTATAAATGGTTATATTATAAACAAGGCCTTATTTAAGTATTTTGAGGCCAAAAGTAAGATAAAAATTTGGCCCCTGCTCCCTATTAGTCAATAATAGCCTAGTTACACCTCTTACTGCAATGATTTATGCCTTTAACTCGTAGGTTGTAAATTAAAAAAAGCAAATTAAAAATTTAAATTTAAAATCTTGGTCATTATATGGAAATTAAATAACTAAAATCATTCAAGAAAAGTATGACCAGTTATTACTTAAAACAACTAAATAATTTTTAAATTATAATCGTATAATACAGATGTGTACAACAATAACACTTACAAAAACGATTTATATATTCCAAATTTCCAACCCTGATATTAATTATTTTAAATGTGTTTATATGTTCATAATTATTTTGAATGATTTTCTGTTTTATTTTATTAATTTATCTGTAACCTTAATGTATCCAAGTAGTAAGTACTGAAACTAGTAGTAACAAATTTACAATCAATATATCACTAATTTTTTTAGGTAAAAGTAATGATGCATTTCACTTATTTATAATAAGTATTTAATATATAAAATATAAATCTAATTTTTTTATCTAGTTATAAAATAGTATAATACATTACTTTGTTGAGTTTGTTAATTTTTTAGGTTTGATAATTTCTGCTCTACGCCTGAAATATTATATTATTACCATTATTTTAATACTAGAAATTAACAAGAACTAAAAATTTACATTAAATTATTACACAACATTCCTGAATTTAACATAGATTGATTCATTAACCCTCAGTATTTTTTTTAATTTTTTGTATTCTTTTCTTCTTTTAGATGCACCACTTTCAAAATTTCTCAATGAAATTTTAAATAATTAAATAGATAATGAAGTAAAATAAATAAATAATGAATATATTTATTTTTATTACTATATTTTATATAACAAAATTATAAAAATATCACAATAATGAAAAATATTAATATCCAACAAAGTCACGATTCACTAATAATTTGTCTACCAAGTAGTAACTAGATAGTAGAAGATACCATTAATCAAAATATTGAATATAATCTATGTAGATACAGATGGACGATGGTTATTAGTCTTGTATATAATATATATGGTTCTAATATAATTAGAATTGTTCTTCAAGTATTTACTATTTTCATCATTATTGGTTATATCGATTTATATATTATTTTGTTGTGGCTGAAGACGATTGATCATAGTGTGTTTCCAATATGTATGAAATACTTTTCATTGACTGTAGTATATTTACACTGATAAGTGATAAGCATCAAGCAATAATAATTGTTTTCCAATTTTATATTTTATATGGTGAAAATTCTACATGAAAAACATAATTATTACATACTTTTACTTTTAGTATTGATATTTGATTTCATAATATTGTTTTTACATTACGTATGGTAAAATCCGAGACCCCCATATAAACATTTTAAGGCCCATCAGGCAGTGCAAGGCTATGCCTGCGGTAATTGCGGTACTGGAACTGAAGAAATTTTCTACTAAAAATCATATACACACAACTTTAATGAGTAATAGATAAATTGCTCTCATATGTATGACTACGACCTACTGGCCTAGGCACTACCTGCCAAATCTATGAGGTTTTTAAATATATTGTAAATAAACAAGTACTAAAATTTTTTAAAAACTTGATTTGAAGAAATTTACATCAAATTATGAAAACTTCATTTTATCTGGAAAAGTTTAATACTCATTGGAGTTAGAAAGTAAAGCTGCATACAATTAGTTTGATAAATTTTATAAAATTAAACTATTCTTAAATTGAATCTGATTGATTCCCTCAAAAATAAAAAAATAAAGTATATGTATAAGTTTATAACCTTGTACAATTTTGCAGTGAGTATTAAAAAAATGTCTTCTATTACAGTAGATAAAAGTATAAGTGAAAATAAGCTTAGTAATATTTCAATAAAAAAATTATGTATTAGTGAAATAAATAAAGTAGGTAGGTACATACTAAATAATTTTATAATAATAATGAAATCATCTTTAATATTAAATAACAATGTTTTATGGAATAGTGAATTGAAATTAACACAAACATAGCAGTTAATTAATAATCAATTTTTGTCAGTAGTAGAGTTTATAACATGTGGACGATATATTCGGTAGACTGCTAATCGCTCTCCTGGTACATGACGAGACAAGATTTTATGACATGCAAGAGGTCTAGGAGTAGAATTACTACCAAAAGTTGTGAACAGCACATCATCAGTAAAATATTCTAGGTTGACTTCTTCATCATTCGTAGTCCGTTTTTTACGAGCTTCCATTTCATCACGTACTAGTGCTGCATAGTTGTAGTTAATCATTAGTGCATAAAATACCCCTTCTTCAGATAATAAATCAGCTGCTTGATGCAAAGCTCTAAAAGACACCAAAATTATTTAATAAGCACAATCATTATAATAGGGAAGTCATATCATATTCACCGCTTAAGCACATCCACGCCGTCTGGACCCCCACCTAGCCAAGCAGCATCTGCCATCACTGATAAAAATTGATCTTGTGCATCCTCATTTCTTAGGTTAGTCTTTGTTGCTGTAGGCAATAAAGCAGGTTCGCCATCAGGGCCTCGGACATATGGAGGATTAAATAATAGTATATCAATAGGGCCATATACATTAAAGTAATCACTAACAGTATTGACAGGTTCAGAACGCCTCATCCATGTTAGTAAGTCGCCACAGACAATATCTGCCTATATCAGGAACATGTAAAAGCATAAGAATTAATTTTCTATAAATAACATAATCACTTAAAAAACATACCGGGACACCATTTAGTTGACATGTTTGAGACGTAGCATGACAAGCTGCTGGATTTATATCAACTGCTAAGCAGTGTGCTCCAGCATATGCTTTGGCTCCACAATCGCGGAGAGCTTTGCCAACAGCAGCTGTTAAAAGACCAGCACCACAACCTAGTTCAACGACTAACAATGGTCTACCTTTTAAAGATGTATCTGCAACAGCTCTATTCTGACAGACTAGCCGTTCATTAACGATATGTTCAAGGTCCAGTTGTAAGGCGTCCAGCATCAGAAATGTGTCCTCAGCTGGTTCGTATACTGTGGAGGCAGCTATTTCCAAACCATCCTCATTGCGGATTTTCGCTTCTGAGTTCCACAGCTGATTAAAAAAAGTAGTGAACTTTAAAATATAGAAAAAAAAAACAGTACATTACATAATATTTATTTTACTTACTGGGGTATCTATAATCATTATAACACTGTGTAGTACTTAGCGTATTGTAATCGCTACGGCAATTGATACTATAAATGGTCTACTACAGTTTAAGGCTTTGTACCTAGTTCTTGAAGGTCGTTTGCACTTACAAAAATTAAGTAGGTACCTATATATTGTCACAAATAAAAATAATACTTAGACGGTCTATCCCAGTGGTCAGTACTGATACGTTGTTGTACTTCGACGTGCGGCACCCGACTGTACGTTAATGAAGTCACTTTTTGCGCGGAGTTTGATGTGGCTACGGCCGCGGATGTTGAGCTTCTTTTTACTTTTGCTGCTTAAGTTTTGAACGGTTGAACGTTATGAAGGTACTCAATACGTACCTACTATAATTGAATAAACACGCGCGGGCAATCGACACCTATAACTGAATCGTTGTGATATGGATATCGCCGTCCCGCGATAATTGATAAGGGAACAATGTTATTGTTTACAAATCTCGAATTAGAAATCTGAGTCTTTTAAATTTTTAATTCGATAAATTATGACTATAGTAAATAAGAAAACTATTTAATTTTCTTTTTTTTTATAGGTTGTGACAAGTCACAAGAGTTATACGTTAAAAGTAAATGCCTTGCACGTTTCTTAGGATCACATTACAAAAATTAATATAATACAAATATTTATTTGTGCTATAGATCAATAGACAAACGAACTGTACAATTATTTTAGAAGGTATTGTCGATTTCAGTTCAAATTATCATACTAATACTGTAAGTCACATTCGATATAAATTAGTCACAGCTGATGAAATTGATTACATAACGTGTGTAATGTTTGTCGACTGATCTCAAGAATTGACATCCTGTTCCTAAAACTTCAATTTATTTATTTTACATTTGTTAACGGTAACATATAATATACTATTAGTTAAGTATTATAAAATACTATAGAGATAATATTTTGATTAGATAATTTTATTAGTCATTGGTTAAACTATTAGTTCTTATATCTTATGTACAATAATTTTTTTCTGTATAAAACAAATCCATCTAACTATATTACATGCCGTCCAAATGACTTCTATATGAGAATAACTCATATTTTTCACTGTATAATATATGTACAAAAATGGTCTGTTAAGTGTACAAAGTAGATTCACCAGTTCATACAACAAAAACAAAAATAAAATTCATAAAAACCATGTAACTGAAATGTGAAAGTTTAATCAATCTAATCTTGGTAAGCTACCAAGATTTTGGTAATATAAAGTGGCATGCCATTGAGTAAATCTTCACAATTTTTTTTACAAATTATCCATAGTTGATTAATTTCTATTTATATGAAAGGTAATTTTAAATATTTAAATGAAAATCTTTATTAAATACTAATTGTATTTACAATCAATGCTATGGTTTATATAATTACTTAAAATAAAGGCTGCCAACATTGTTTATAGTAGACTTATTTACAGAGATTTTCGTTAATACTAGTATATTCTTATTATGTAATTTATATATTACAATTTAAAATAATGAATTAAGAGCTATATTAAATCTAATTAATTAATTAACATTACATATATAAACACATAATATAAAATAAACATAAATGTCTTAAAACTGACATAGTGACAAAATATTTTTATATTGGTCTCTTAACATTAGTTAAACAAGGCTCGTAAGTTCATACACTAAAAAATACCTTATAAGCAATTCAGATGTATACATTTATATGCATTTAAACTATACACTTAAAATATGTACATAAAAAAAAAAAAAACATAAAAATATTATGAAATAACAAGAAATCTATTCATAGTTTTAAAAGTTGTATTTGATTTCTCAATGTAAGTTTTAAAATTGAATTTATATTAATTTTATTTTACCTCAAATTAAATTTTTTTCATATTATTTCTATAAAAAAAAATGTATATTATTAACTAACAGATATAATAACATCAATAGAAATATCAAGGTTAAATAATATACCCAAGGTTAGATTGCAAAATAAAACTTCACATATTTTATCATGGTATCTTGAAATAGATTTCTGTCGTCTAGCAATAAATACAACTAAGTAAGATTAATATGCATGAATTTGTATAACCTTTGTATACTCCTGAAAAACTATGTTTTGCATATGAATTCTAATATTCATTTTTGACAACTCTGGTAATTTTTTGAAATAAGGTAGGTAGTAGAGATTTTTTGGATCACATTTTCAAATTTTACGTTAAATGTTAAGTAAAAAATATCTATGTTAAAATAATTTATTTTTGGAATGTAATTTAGTATTTGACTATCTCTATGTTTACTAGTTATTGTATTAAATATTTTAAAAATGAGCCTGAACGGAGATAAACTGGCAGTATAGAATATTTTCTATTATTATCACATTTTTTTAGATTCTGATCGGAGTAATGGAATCTATTGATTTTACAATGATGTGTGTTTTTTTTTTTTGTGTCTGACGACAACTTTTTTTGCAGTAAAAATGCTTCGATTTACTTATATAGCAACTTTTCTGAAAGTAAAGTGAATGTAGATGGTACTTGGGCAAATCAAAAATCCAAATTTTTCAATACTTTTTGCAAACATCAAAAAAAACGTTAAAAAAATTACGAAAAAACGGGAAATTTTACGCAAAATCACGTTTTTACAAACTACATTTTTTTAAAATGCTCGAACTCAAAAACGAAAAACCGCAACAACTTGAAATTTTCATCAAATCTTTATATTGGTGTTCTCTATACATGGTTAAGTTTTCAAAGTATTTTGACTTAATTATAAACAATTTAAATTTTCGATTTTTATAAGTTTTTTTTTTTAAATATCTATAAAATTTTTTTAGCTGTCCAAAAACTCTTGAAAATTTAATACAATGTTTATTATAAGATATACTTTTCGTTACTAGAAAATATTGTAGATTGTTTTACTCGAATTTTTATCATAAGCCCATAAATTTCAAATTTGTATAAAATATGTTAAAATCGCGATGATTTGCAAGTTATTTTGTAGTTGAAAATTCATAAAAATTTTTCCGTTTATACTTAAGTTTCAAAATTTTAACACTAGGTTGTCCATAAGCTAATCTTCAAAAATATATAAAAAAAATTCTATCGGACTTGAAGGAAAAAATTTTATGACTCTTTGAAATTTAAATTTTTACGAAATTGCATACTATTGCATTATATTTCAATTTAAATATAAAATACTATATTATTATATACTCATTTTAGACTAACATATTAACTCCGTTCAGAATCGTTATTCGTATACAATGATATATATCATTTTTCATATTAAACACATTATATAAAATAGTTGTATTAATTACTGATACAATTAGTAGGTATTTATGATACAATTTATTGTAACATTAAGTCTATTTAAATGATTAATAAAAGTCCCTCCTCAATAAGATATACCATAGAAATAAAGGGATTGAAGTAAGGTTAAATTAATATTTCTTTATGGTAGTTATTTGATATCAAATTATTAATAATTTAACTTGTGTGAACTATATTAATTGAATATAATATACATCTATTCCGTTTATATTTATAAGATATTTTATTTCTTATACTTCAATATTTATAAAATTAGAAGGCATTAACAATTAAAATTGTATAAAATTTCAAAAATATTAAATTATTTGAATAAATAAAGAATTTATTTACTTCAAAACAAATAAATTTAGATTTAAATAGATTTAATTAATTTTTACAAAACAATGTCAGTATTTAGAATTTTATTAGACTCATAAAATAAATTTATTGATTAGTAACTTGATAATTTGATAATTTATTGATTAGTAACTAATACATAATAGTCTATCAATATTTTATGCAAAACAATAAAAAATCAATTCACTACATTAAATTGCATATAAGAAGTTATGCATAGCCAGTTTTCTATTATTTAATGACTGTAGAAAGAAAATATTTATTTTAAAATTCTATTGTAGAAAAAATTGTAAATTTTATAAAAAAATCTTTAATAATATAATCTTTGTCAACTTTCACAAAAATGATTAAAAATTATGCTACTAGTCTACTACACATAGTTAATTTTAATTTTTGACTTACTCCATTTTCTGAAACAAGGATTGGAAAACAATGAATAAAAACAGATTCTCAATTACATAAATATGTATTTATGAAAACCATTATGTGGCATCATTAAATTCCCAAAAATTTCAATTTTTTTCATTAGTATATGCTTTGAAATATGAAAATACAAATGATTTGTCTATGTCTTTTTGAAATTCAGTAAACTCTATACAAACCTTATAACTATGATTTTCTAAACACTTTTTCATTAAATCATCACAGATATATGGTAATGAATTTTGATCTGATAAACATAAACCCCTATAATCTATGGATTCAATGGAAATTGTTGTATTAAATTCAAGATATTTCAAGAAACATTAGATTTTGATTGATTTATTCAATGAATCTGAAATATCTGATAGTAAATCAACAAAATCTTAAATAAAATTTGCACTATCAGAATGTTAAAAATAATTTAAAAAAAATATTTTTTCAAATGAATAATGAAATTGGATTGGAGTATTATTTAAATTATTGCCATTTTGGTTTTGTACCGAAAAGATTTTAAGACAATCTTGATTTTTTCTGTTAGTAAATAGAACATAGTTATGTTGAACATTTTTAAATTTTAAAAATGATCATAGTAAATTTAAGCCAGCAATGGACACTAACCAACCTTTAATAAATTGCATTTGCCTTGTTACATTGTGACTATTTTTACTAAAAACTTTTAAGTTTGTGAATAACTTTTCCATAAGTAATTAATGAGAATTTTGGGATTCTGTATTTTTAAATGTTCTATTATATAGGTTTCTATAAAAGTCAAAAGTATCAAATAATTTATGTCTTTTAAAAAGTCAATAGTTGGTTTTGAAAGAAACGGTAATTTATATATATTTAGCTTTGAAAATATAGAAAAATTTACCGAAACTGTTATTAATTGAATATTTATTATGTCTATCCTATTTTTAATTTATAAGATGTATATTATTATTTGTACAGTTTTAATATTTATACAAAAGAAAGTAAGTTAGTAAATTTAATTTGTTTTTCATAAAAAAAAAAAAAAAATGTTTTTATTTTCAATATGTATATGTGTTCAATTTATTTTGTTTTGGAAAAAAAATATTTTATTAAAAAAATTTTAAACTAAATTGAAGCTAATTATATGTACATAAGATGTATAAATACAGTGATGCTGGTTCAGAAATAATAAATTTTTATAAAGAAACTAATTTTTTTATTTGCGGTCATGCTGCAATAATTTATTTGGTGATTATCGCTGAATTTACATTACAGCATAGGGAGTGCACCATCTGTATTCAGATAATCTGTGCTTAAAACAAATAATTAAATGAGATACATAAATTTAAAAATTCTAAGCACATCGACATAATTTCAAATCTATATATTAATAATAATCTTCAAGAACATAAGATTTATGTTAAATAAAATATAGTTCAGTTAAAATTTAACTGTAATTATTCATAAATCAACGTTTATCGTTTATGTCAACTATTCACAAAATATATCATTTCCATGAGCAATAGGTATTAAACTAAAGATTTCGTACATTTTGAATGTGTAACATATTGCTATATCCTATTAGAATGACGACATATTATGGATTTGTGAGGACAAATAATGAAAAAAAAAAACAAAAACCATGCCTAGGTTAGGCACTGAATAGGAAAAAAGGCTTACCAAATAAAAGCATACTTATGTATTGATAGTGGCGAAACCAGTTACCAGTGGTGTGGTTGTGAATAAAAATGCTATATATTTCGTTTCAACAATTTCAATAGGAATTGTGGGCGCCCATTAACATGCGGTTAACATTTTTTCGAGAATTAATGTGGTTCATTGACAAAATGGCTCAGAGCAGAGAAAATACGATAGTGATATCTCACTCAAAACAGACGTCTGAGTAACTATATGATTGGCGATTTGACGAATGACAAATATTTTAGTTTCGCACTAAAAATAAATTATTTTCAAACGGTGCGATATGGAATAAAAAATAGTTACAAAATTATTTATATCCACTTAGATAACGATCGCGGGTGTTGACCAGTTGTCCTCGATCGAATGCAGTATTTTAATGGCAATGCATGGTATTTATTCTTTAATATTTATATTTTTTTCCCCGTCATATAAGTAATACTATTAGTTGTAGGCATTTTACCCCATGTGGTACTCGTAAATATATAATTATGCGGGAGCTTGAGAGCAAATGGTGAATATTTTTCTAGATAATTTTGCGGACAGTTTGTCTAATAAAACTAAAAAAATACATCATTTGAAAGCAAGTGCCAAGTAGCAACTGGTATAACCGCCTCCGTAGTTCACTTGTACACGGTGATAATACGGAGGGTACGTATGGCTATGTACATTTGTGCGTTCCGCGATATCGTTACTCGACACTTAGTCGAAGTATTTTGTCGGACACGCGGTCTGCTCGCAACGTTGCACACCGCACGCCGCACGCGAACTCACCGACGGCCATACCGATGATAACAGTGGTGTTGATATTGTGTTCATAACGATATCATTACGGTCGTATTCGCGCATTTCCCGAGCACGCGAGCCATTCGAACCACTGACGCACGTAGTTTGTCACAATTGTTTTGCAGAGAATCGCGCCTACGGACCGACCATCATGATCATTCCAATCCGATGCTTTACGTGCGGCAAGGTCATCGCGAACAAATGGGAGGGTTACTTGGGCTTGCTGCAAGCTGAATACACCGAAGGGTGAGTGATACTTTTATACGGTTTCCGTACCGATTTCACAACACACATCAAGCGCGTTGTTTTCCTGCCACACGGACAAAACACCGCGTTCGTGGTCTTGAGTACCCCGCACAATGAATCCCGATTGCAAGAGAATCGACCTCCAACACTTATGTACGCTGTAATGATGGGGGCAATAGTTGGTTACCTGGTACTTCAATACGTCTCTCCACCTGAATTGACTATGATTCTTTTCTGTTCGTCGTTGCACTACTTTTTATAAGAATCGATCTATTATTATTGAAAACCGTATAGCGTTGACTTGACCATGTATTGGTATTTTCTAGGTAGTAAAGGTCTATGAGTAATTCTTTTCTCTGGCAAATTAGCAACTTGTGTTGACTGAATTAATGTACTATATGTTTTTATTTTATTTTTATAAAAAACTGATTTCTTCGTTGAATACTATGTCTAAGCGAGCTACTGCATACCCTGAACGCTAAACCAAAACTGTTATTATATCTAATTAATTATTGTACAATATTACTTGTTTTCATATTTATAATTTCAATATTAATATGAGTATGTATCTTTTTCTCATTCATAAATTTAATGAAAACTAACAGAGGTTGTAGTTATTTATAAAATATATTTACTATGATCAGGTTCTATTTTCTCATAAATTGATGATTTTTTAAAATATCGTAAGATTTGTAAAATATACTTTAGTAAATGGTTACAAATATTCATGATACTTTTTGTGTTAACATTTTATAATTTATTTACATACATGTTTTCTTTTTTATATTGAAATCAAGAAGTACACCTATACTTTTATCACTTAATGTAAACTTTCTCTGAAACTTGTGATTATTTAACTTGAGAAGAATCAATTTAATAACTTTTTGTTATATCATTTGTTATTGCTGCTGATCTTAGTGTTTGTTTAATTTTGATATCATATATATTTATTAATGTTGAATAAGTAGAATATAATGAATAATTATTTTGAAACTATTTATTATAATACCCATATTAATTTTTAATTGGTTTGCTTACAGTGATGCTTTGGATTCCCTTGGACTCAAACGCTACTGTTGCAGACGAATGTTACTCGGACATGTCGATTTAATTGAAAAACTTCTCAATTATGCACCACTTGAAAAATAATACATTTTTTTTCCATTGTAATTTGTACATTTTTAAAATAAAAATTTAAATCTTAAAATGTTTTAATTTTTGTACCTAGTTTTGTTTATTTAACTTAGACAAAATAAAAATGAAAATATTCATGCTATATATTTGTATAGTAATATTTAAAACTTAATTTTATAAGCTCAGGCTGATTTTAATGTATATCTATTGCAGTGGTTTTCCAACTAGGTACTGTGAGCATTATCTAGATATTGTGTCAATCTTATGTATATAAATATATTATACATAACAAAGTACAAAATGTCTTAAAAAATTGACAATTTAGTGGAGATATACGGGCATTGCCCATTTGCGCCAAAAAAAATTAATTCATTTTGGGTACAGCCCATTTGCACCAAATTTACCTGCGTAACATTTTAAATTATCGACTTGGTTAATTTTTATATTTTAAAGATTGGTATAATAATTATAATAAAGTAGTGTATTTTTTTTCAAATAATAATAAATATTACAATGTACAGCCGTATAATACACATTTTTTTGAAACAATAATCAGAAGTAATACAAAATGTTTTTAATAGACTAAGTATAGGTAATAAATTATAGTTAACTATTTTTTTTACAATCTTTCTTTTTCTAATAATATTCAAAATACAATTTTTAATCAAATTATTGTCAATAATACGAATTTTTAAAAAAAATTATCATTAATACTTTTTTTAAATAAAAATAAATAATTAGTATGAGTACACATTTCTTTGAAAATCTTTAGACTTATAAAATTAACTTTATTATACGTTACAGACATACATTTTGAATACGTCTTTAAAATATACTAATTAACAAAGTCATTAATTTAAAATGTTTATGCAGGTAAATTTGGTGCAAATGGGATGTTAGAAAAAACATACTTTTTTTATTTTGGCGCAAATGGGGAACACCGAGATATTCAGTTAGTTAAAAGTGACGATATTTCTTATTATATTTAAATATTATACCTAAATACATTATAGACATATTGGAACTATAATTTATTTTCATTTAAAATTGTTTGAAATGAATTGAATTAAATGGTACATTAAAGGCTAATTTAATTTCTATTAGAGGGACAACCTTCTCAGTTGTGTGGACCATTCACGTTGTTAAAAAAAAATTAAAATCCTTCAACTTTATATACCTGGTAAAATATATAAACACCTATATACTACATTCGTACGACATATTTAGGTACATATAAATATAATGCACAGTGCCCATATGTCAGTAATTATGAAAATTTAATGTGTTCAGCCCAAAAACAAGTGGCCAAAGTTGAAAAACTTATGATTGACACATAAAATTTTTGAGAAAGTTAACATCAGGATTAAAACTGGACAGTCTTTAATCTCAAATCATTCTCAACATTCAGTTAACGTGTACATTTTTATTTTTTCAAAATAGCTCGTTCACATTAATAGGATGTCGAAATTCGAATGTCTCGATATATTCTTGCTGAACCATTATCCAGAATGACATCAATGGTGTGATTTTTAATCATTATTTAAGCATCCTAATCCTACCAGAAATATACATATGTATTTAAAATATAATATAAAAATGTCAATATTTATGCCAATAATCGGTATAAAAGATAATTGGTCTACAACATTGACCAGTGTTTGCGACCCATGCGTTGAGAATTGCTGGCCTACACAATTCACATTAACACTCGACAGTACTGGATTTAGAAAGGAATTATAGAATGTAGAGACTTCTTTACTTTGGGCACAATGTCACAATTAGTACACAGATTTCTGTTGTAAACAAAATTATAGATTTAAAATGTACAACATTACATGACTTCATAATGCGGATTAATGACATTTTCTCAGTCATTATTTCCGTAATAAGTTCTCTCAAGTTTTCACTAATAAATAATACACATCGAGGATATTTTATAATTCAACAAATTTATTTTCAATAAGTTATAAATTACAATATGAGCATTAACATATTATTACTTGTAATAATTAATGTAATAAATAATTGAACACTTACCTATAATTTATTTCTAATACAATATAAAAACTAATATTGATCTTTTCGGGAAGTTCTTAACGTAAATATCGTATCACTCAGGATAATAAGAAACTAGTTCATTATTTTGACAAACTCAACATATTAAGTAATAATACTTAAACTTAAATATTATTAATAAATAATGACCTATATACTAGTATATAATTCAGATATTGTTTCTCTTTTTGAGTAGTTTTTTTAAAATAATATATTATGTCTCAATGGCAACATTTTGAAATACGGTATATTATATTTTAATATAATAAAGATAATAAATATGATAATAATATTAATAATGATAATAATAATAATAATAATAATAATAATAATAATAATATATTCATAATACTATGAAATAATTTAATTATGGGTAGTTACAAATTTAAAAAAAAAAATTTCACAAAAATCAATTTTTTTTTTAATTTAAAGCGGTTATGCATTTGATGAATCATGACTCGCACCACTGATGGCAGTAAACAGAGTTCGGCTATCATTACTAGGAGACGAACACGATTGCAATACATCTCGCCACAACGAATCGCTTTCAACGCATTCCGATAGTTCGCGGCACATTTTCAAAAAGTTTTCTTGCAATGCATCTTGATATTCTATTTGATCGGCAGACACAACCATTCGATTCAATTTCAACGCATCGAAACATGTACTGATAAATTCTCTAATATTATTCAAACAAAAATTTAATATAAATCTCACATACGATTAGTAAATGATTATTATTAATTAATTTTAGGTTGATTTGAAAAATTATTGTCATGCACCAAGTGTTTAGTAAAATCGGCAAACGAGCTTAAATCAGTGTCACTATCGGTTTGGTTATATGTAATAAGTCGTAGGATGTTAATAGGTAGATAATACTCAGAAATGATAAATATTATTTATTGTTGCATTACTAATATTATTGGGCCTATAGGTGTTGTCGGTAATAATTAATAGCACAGTTTGGTGCAGGAATTAATTTCGAATGCAAGGTTTATGTAATCAATGACATTATTTGTTCCAAAAGTTAAACAATCCAAGTTAAAAACGGTTAACGATAAGTTTATATTCTTTGACCCACTTCTATATAGGTATACCTACGCTCTCACAGTGTTTTATCGAGTTTATCACAGTACAATGCATATCTCTACAGAGAATATGATTGCTAAGCTTTATCTTCGCTGTTTAGAACTTTAATCTTCGAGACAAAATATCTATATAGAACCATGTTAATCATTAGATTTTTTACTATGGTTTCTTCGTTCCATAGTCTCGTAGCGCATATATGATCTGTTAATCTGTTTTATGTAAAATATGGTTAGATACGTAGATATGTCTGTTTGTCAAATGTTTCTTCTGCCCTTAGATCAGAATATTATATACCAGGGGTGGCCAACATGATGACTATGTACGCGAGCCACATATTATATTAATGTAATTATATCAAGAGCCAAATTATCTAATCTGTACTTTTATACTGCAAAAGTAATAAAGATACCTTACCCTAACATCCAACAAACATATTAAATTACGAAATATGAAATTATATCGTTGTTATAATAGTCTATGTTGAATAGTCCTGTTGTAAATACCTTAATTTGTTAATAAAATATTTGTAACATTTTACCGATACTTATTGCGAAAGTTAGTTACAATGTCAATTTCTAAAAAAAAGCGGTTAAACGTAAATATGAAAAAGAAAAATGGAAATTAAAATTTTGGTTTTTATAAATAAGACCGGGAGCCGCATACGATTATGACGAGAGCCGCAATTTAGCCATCCCTGTTTTATACAATTCATGTATTTTTGATCCGTGGTCGTTATAAAATTGTCTTGGACTTAAAATACCTATCATACGTAATACGTATATATGCTGATTAATTTACCTGAACGTATCCTTGAGGTCTTGAACTTTATCAGGCGAAAGTTCAAGTACGGCTTGTGGTTCCAAAAACGCTTTAGCGTAAGCCAAAGGACCAGCGTTAACTTGAACACAAACGCTACCCTGTAAAAACATTAATTTATTAAAAGAAACGTTATGTGCGAAGTGACAAATAAATCATATGCCACAACCCCATAAATGTCCTTTAAATTTTTTTTGAAATGTTAAATCTCACTTCGAGTGAATTTACATAAAGATGGATGAAATATGCAAGTAGAATAAAATTTATACCTAGGTACGGTTTAATTTAGAGAAGAACAACACTGGTACCTATGATATTTTAATAAATAAATCTAAAATTGGTAAAAAAAAAAATTGTATACTTGTAAACGAAGTTGTAGTTTTTTAACATCTGTCGGCTGTGCAGATATAGTTTGCCTCAATTCGCGAACTCGTTGGCACATTTCATCGATAGCCACTTGTATAGGACACTGTTCTATTTCGCGTCTAGCGCATACTCGTAAACGTTTCTTGACATACGGAAATTTGTATTCAGCTAGAAAATAATTAAGTACATATATTACAATAAAATTTCACATCGGGCTATGAATACACTGAAATGTTTATTATGCAAGGTTTAACGTTTATTTAGTATTCATTGAAATATTACTTTTTATAATAGTCTGTCGTTTCCATTGCTCACGTGGGCCACTTTGAGATTGACCGCCACCTACACCTCCGCGAGTAAACGGAGTTTCGAAAACAAAACTGTCGATGTCGTGATTACGTTCAAACTCAGAAACCGAATCGTTATCGATTTCCATGTACATTTCTCCGTGGTATGGTACAACGTGCGTAATTTGTATGTAAGCGAATTTCACGTCCAATTCAGAAATTGAAATCTATATGGACAAAAATAAAATGACTAAGTATGACAAATAACAAATAAAAAAAAAAACCTTACAAATTATATGTTATTTACAATTTTCAAGTAAAATTATTTTGCACGATAATTATTTAGAATTTCAATATGTTTTCAATCTTCATAGTCTAACGAAACAAATAGTAAGTCTGAACAATGTTTAGTCAACATCATAAAGAACAAAATTAAAATTAAATTTGGAGAACAATTTAGTGCCCCAATATTTTTTCGAATACATCTACAATGTAGATTCTACATACGTTTTAGTTGTACTTACAAGTTATAAAAATGATGTGTACATGTTATATTAATATATACATTAATTATATAATAAATAATTAATTAATTGATATATTAATAAGTAAACACATGTTTTTGAAATTAAAATTGAAATTACATTTTTTTTATAAATCATGACATAAATGTAAATCTAATTATTTAAAAAAAATAAGTACATTAGGTCATAGGCGGACATTTGGTTGAATTTTTAGGGTGGCTATAATAATCCAATGTAAAATAAAACGAACAATTATTAAAACAACGAATAACATTTCAGATAAGGGGACTAACCCGCTAACCCCTTTAAGTCCTCCTCCCCCGATGTTCACCTATGCACTAGATTGTTGCAATCTTGGTTCAGTATTGCAGTAGTTTAGTTCGAAGCAACTTATTATAAAATAACGCATAAGGTTTTCCACGCAGCTGTATATCACTATATCATGTAATGGTAATCATATCTTATAAATAAATGCGTTGTGTAAATGTATACATCATATATATTAACCTATAT
This sequence comes from Chaitophorus viminalis, assembly GCA_025469195.1. NCBI lineage: Eukaryota > Metazoa > Arthropoda > Insecta > Hemiptera > Aphididae > Chaitophorus > Chaitophorus viminalis. Next base: position 87,545 of record JAIPRK010000021.1, on the reverse strand, counting down.
ATATATATATAACCATACAGCCTATTATGTATCCAATTTGTTAGCTTATATGTGGGTACCTATATAAACACACTAGCTACATAGGTACCTACAGTTATTTTTTCAAATTCATTGTTATTATAGATATTGTTAATTATTATTTATAATTGACTTTTATAAAATATTAAAAAATAAAAAAAAACTATTATCTCTACAAACATAATATTAGTTATTTATTGTACAAAAATTATTACGTACATTGTACAATGTTCCTAAATAATTTCCGGTCGAGCCGAAGATCGACCGGCTCGCTCTGTGCGCACGCCTATCCATCTTCACTTATTATAGGCATAAATATTTTTAGCGAGTTTATTAATTCAACATTATAAATATATCAAAGAACTATCCAAATACATATGGGTACTCACGGTATTCGAATCCATAATTATGCGTACATTATCCCGGCCAAACTTGTCGCCGTATTGACACAACAACCGCTCCGATACGTCCGACAAAGGCGTTAGCTTTGGTTCTTTGTAGACGAACTCGACGCCGTGTTGATCGCCAAAATATGACTAAGGAAAAATGAACGTAGGTAAATTTTTTTAGCTTATGATCATACGCAAACGGTGTTTATTTACGACGGAAGAAACCAAACATACCTGACCGAATAGTGTGACCCTATAGTAACGGCCGAGCATTCTACGACCAGATTGCCGAGCAGTCACAGCCGTGTCGTAAGCAAGACTGACGGTCCGGTAACAGTCGGCCAACGCGTGGTAGTCTTTACGCTGTTCGTAAACGGGAATGACCAGTTTGTACAGTTCACCGAAACACTCGTACAGCTCGGCTCGACGCAAACTGACCGCGCACGATTCCAGTCGATCTAAGAGAGCTTGTTCCCCGTACAGTGTATCGTTGGCCGCCACGCTACCACCCGAATCCAACTGCAACCCGACTTCGTCTCGGGCGATGTTTGACGAGATTTTTTTGAACGCTTCCGCGCCCCATTCCTGGGTACCTTTCAATTTTCGATACTGCGCGACGAGAGCGGCGATATGAAGTCTGCAACACGCGGCCTGGAACGGTATAACGATAGTTTATTCGTCGCAACAATAAACATATTAAACATGCGTTCACGTTCATAAGAGTCTGCCGGAACCATTACTTATACTATGGGAATATAAGCATTGAGCAATAAAAATCAAAACTAACCTCTGAAAAATCGCCATTGTCATCGTGATTTCGAGCCATAGTCTGCAACCAAGTTAAACGCAATTCGGGGGTCGAAGCGTAAGAATTTGCCAAGCTATGTTGAAGATCCGCTAGCATTTCAGGATCATGATTTAAATCTTTCATGCGAGCAGTCGCCATTAGAACAGTCCTCACGCGTCTTGTCAAATCTTTCACTTGAACTGGAAACCCTAAACACAATTTTTAATTACTTTGATTAAAATATTTGATATTGAATATAATTAGGTAGTTTGCTTTATATTATTTATTTTAAAAACTTTTTAATTACTAAATAAATAACAATATATACACAAGGTTTAATAAATTGTTGGTAAACATATTTATATAGGTACTATTATTAATTTTCTTCTTTTGCGGGATTTACAGCCTCGTATAATGTTTAAAAAATAAGACAACAAAATACAATTTAATTTTATAACAATAAAATATCAAGAATGAATTCAAATTGATATAAGAATTGATAATTTAAAAATCTTATACCTATTCACGTATTTTATGATCATTACTCATTGGGTACTTAATAACAGGTTTATAAATATAATTAAGACATTAATTAAGTTACGTGTATCCGTAGGGTATATCATAGTGCATAAATGTAAATGTTATACTTAAACATTAAATTGAACAAATCGTGTAATTTGTAGATATTAAAAAAAAAACATAATACGTACCAGTATTTTTCATTACTTTATCACTGTTAGCGTAACTGTTAATCAACGAGAGACTTTCTTGAAATCGAGAGTTGTTAAGACCCTCAGACGTCAAGTCACCCAATAACTGTGACACAGCAATAACAGTTTGTAAATGAACTCTAGTAATATTTGAAAACGAAAGTTCGAAATTGCTTCGCATCAACAGATAAAGAGCAGCGCAAGATTCTTGTCGTACTTTAGACGACCGACTATTACATCCGTTCAATAATTGGGAGCAAAGTTTGCCGACTAAATGTGCGGTTCCTAAATAAACAATAGCTTTGTAGAAGAATAATTACTTGTATTTTACTTATAAATATACACGCATACCTTTGAAAAATACACAAGAAAAATTATTGATGAATGATCGTAGGGTAGCAAAAACGTGTCCGCAAACTGACGTAGATTGTGCAATACACAAAAATGCCATAAGCACAGAAAAAACACTCTCCATTACATCATTTTCACCATTATGTGCCATTAAAGTATCTTTAAAGTGTATGCAATATGACGATAGAGCATCGAGAACGACCAAACCTACTTCCGCTGTTAGATTGGCTTCAGCTAGTATTCGAAATGCTAAATTGTCGTTACTAGTTGAGGCATCTAGAAAAAAAAACACTCAAACATATGACATAATGAAACAATATAACAATAGAAATGTCACATAACTTGGTAATTAATTTGTAACAAATGCAGCAATTAGTAATTACCTACGACTACTATGTAAATGTAATATTGTAATATGTATCTACCTTTTTTCGAGTTCTCTACTCGGCCAATGCTGCCTGTGCCGTTGCTGTTTAGAACAGGAGGCGATAGAGATGATTGTGGCTGACAGTTTAAATTGGCTGCTGTTTCTTCATTGAATTCGGATGGTGGTTGCATTCGTGCGGGTAATGTCATGGATTTCTTAGTCGTCGTGTTAGAAACTGGTTGAACGTTATCACGGTTTTTCGCGCACGCAATATCTTCCACTATTTGTCTGCGCCCGACGTAACGAAATTCTTGTAAGCTTAATCTATATATAATAAAAAAAAATATTATTTGGAATACGCGAGTATTCAATATTCTATCTACAATAATAATTATATCATAAAATAATAATAACCTAAATTGGTTACAAAAAAATATAAGTAATACTAATGTAAATGGTACACTCTGTGCAATGCGCACAAAACGGTTTAATACCTTAGCCTACTGTCAAAACTCTAAAAGAAAAATAATAAAGAAAACAATTACATTTCACTTACTCGATAGTTTTAAAAAATGCTACGATTTCTTGATCAGAACAGTAACGCCACCAAGAAACTAATTGATCTTGAGACGAATATTTCAAAACAAATAAAAAACATACAAGAACATCTTTGACTTCAGGTGGTTCTAGTTTACTAACGGCGTTTATCGAGGAGTCTGCCGTAATATGAAACGTTTGAGTTCCACTAATAGACCTTGAGTGACGTGTCTTACTAGTACCGTCCGATTCGGATACATAAGAATTTCTTCTGACAGCCGTTTTTTGAGAAATTATTGACAAAGAATTTGTTTGATCAGAAGACGAATTTGAGGTGCACGAGTTTATGCTTAAATTGGAATCTGTTTTAATTAATTTTTCATCCTGTTGATCTTGACCGATTAACTTTTTGGATGGTGTGACTATACAAAAAAAAAAATGTTATTAAAATAGTAATCATAGTTATAACTTATAAGTAATAACTAATAAGTACTTTATATAAATATAAATTAATATGGTTTACCTACGTAAAATAAAGAAAATTATTTTTGAATATTTAATATGTAATGTATAGGTTAGATTAATAACTCACGGTGACTAGCGATAGCAGCAAAATAAGTAGAATCCCTCAAGTTTAAGGACATTCTAGGAGCGATGTCGTTATTTTGATTAACTGGTCTAAAAATTTCAAAATTATTATAGCTATAATTTTCAGTACACTTTCATACTTATTAAAATGAAAAAAATACCTCGATGAAGATAATTTGATAGGCCGTTTAACAGTTTTATTGACTACTCTTTTTCTATAATCTAAACGACCAATATTTTCTAAAACAATTCCAAGCCAAGGTAAATACAACGAAGCAATCCGAGCCATTTGTCCCTGTAATACAATTATAATATTAAAACATCATATTAAGATTACAAAAAATGTGCTTTTATGAGTATAACAGAAATTGAGTACCTAAACTTTGATAAAAATATATTAAAACATAAATTCGAAAGTAAAAACAACACATTAAAGTGAAATTTAACCTATATCTTTTATTTTATCTGAGTTATTATAATGAAAAATATGTGCTGACAAGTATCAGAAACCATTAATCTCTACTAAATTTATACTTGGTAAAATAATTGAGGACATATACATTTACAAGTTAATTTGATAACATAATAGGTATTATAATTGAAATTTATTTTAGCAACGAGTACATAAAATTCTAAGTGATGATACCTATACAGTTTATAGGGAAAAATATTTTAAAATCATAATAATTATTAAAATACACTTTGTAATGCTTGTTATTGTACTACAAATTACAATATACCTAAACATGAATAAGTTAAATCTGTCTTACAATTACACTTAATAACAATTACATAAATATTACCTTTGATTGATATCGATCGTCTAATTCATGTTTAGCAAGTAAATCACGCAAACACGCGATAGCTGAGTGCCGATATTCATATGACAAAGAAAATGAATTTGAAACCTCGCGTAATAAAATTGCAGTAAGGAAATGATGCCGGCAATATTCGTCAGACATGTAATATTGCGAGTGCGGTGACCATCCTTGAGGCGTTTGTCCGTTTTGTACGGGTAAATTGAACGAGACGTAATGTTCGTGCGATATAATTATTTTTAGGAACAGTAACTTTGCGCTTCTAACAAAAGTAGAATCGCAAGTCGACAAATGACTAATATACAAGTTTATCAGTTGTAGTACAAATCCTCGGTCCATAAATGTCAAACATTTCTTTAAAAAATGAGCAACAGCCATATTCAATTTAGCTACTTGTGAAGGCATTTCTTTGTGTTTAAGCGTGACATATGGCAATAATACGTCTATTAACATATGTTGAACACGAGACTGATATTCCGAAGAAAATCGTTCGTTTCGACGCATCTATAAAAGAAATTCAGATAATAAAATGTATCAAATACATTTATAATATTTCAAAATTATTGTTGTATTATTGGTTTATTAGACCGTGAATGTTATTTTTGTTGACGAATTAAAATTATAATTTTGTCATATTTAATATAGTAACAACAAATAACTATAATACTATTTAAAAAAAGACCAATAATGTAACTAAAATGTCTAGAATTCATTTATTCATTAAACGTTGTTTTGAGAAATATCTTAAGTGTTTTTCTTTTTCTTTTTTTTTTTTGAAAAAAAAAAAGTAATTCTCAATTCCAAAATCATGAAATACTAGTATCTATTATATTTAAATGGTTGTACTATTTAAGTAAATTTTAATTTTTTCCGTACAGTTGATGTAAGGAAATATTATGGTTTACCAATACTCTCAATATCTGAATAACAATTTTAAATAAATCTTTTATAAAGTTTAACATTGTACATAATTTGTTTACAGCAATACGTACAGTAATTTAGACATGTGATTAAAAAAAAACCTAAGGAATCCCGATCCACCAATTACCACAACACCACCTCATACATGTATATTGTATACCAATATACTATATAACTATTACCAATCACAACAAATACAATTTAATTTATATAATAATACATGAGTGTCTCATGATGAAACTATAACAAGTTTTAAAGGAGATAACAAAAATATTTTATTTACCTTAATTCTGTTTGATGTCAAAAGATATTGTCCCATACTTTTGATAACAATTTGAAAAAAAAAATTTGAGTTGACTAGAAATTTATTAATCAATAAAAAATCAGTATTATCCGGGTTAAGCAGACTAGGTAAATGAGCGAGAAGTTGGTCGTGAACAGTTTTATCGGATAAAATTGTTGTCGGAGTAGTAAAAACATACTGAAAATAAACATACAATGAAGTAGTGCATTATTTAATTAGTATCAATTAAGTACGTTATACACATTGTAATAGGCAATGTTCTAAATCTACAGCCTCATTAAAAATGTATTAAAAAAATAATAAGATCACGCGTTTTAAAAATGAATCATTCAAATTTTAATATTTTAATATTATTGTATACACTTTATTGAATAAAGTTAGGTTTGCATTCAGCAAAGAACATTTTTCATGCATTTCTAAGTTGATTTATATTTAGGAAATGCATTTTATACCGGGGTCAACATTGATATAACGATTGATTTAATAATTGATATAATAATCGATTTAATGATTAATTAATGAATCTCATTTATTTCCAATCCTTAATTGTTATTTGTGGATTTATATTTAATTAATTTAAAAAATGAATAAAAAATTCAATGAACTCCGTGAAAAGATCTAGAGTTATGATGCAAAGTTAAGACAAAAAAAAAAAAATGCATTGAAGTCAAATTTAAGTCTATGAGATTCAATTTGAACGTATTGGATCTAGTCCAAAAAATGTCATGTTTTTAATTTTCTTTTTTTTTTTTATTAATAAAGCCAGTATAATAATGATTCAAAATGAATTTTACAAAATTAATACATAAATAACAAATACAAAAATTGTAAGTGAATTATGCAATTAATATAATATTCTATTCAGTGGCAGATTTTTAACATTTTCTTGGGGAGAGGAAATCCTGAGAAATTATATGTATTTTTAATGCATATCACGTGTCAAATACTCAAAATTGTAATCATGACGGAGACATAGAATACAATCCGTATAATATACAGCCATCTTCCGTTAATCATGGTCATTATGATAAAATTGAATAAAACTATATACAGGTATATATATGAGATTATATCGGCATCTGGTGAGGGGTTCACAGTGTTCAGACCCTATGGACCCTTCCTCCCCCCGTAAATATGCCACTGATTCGATACAAGAATGTATTTTATAATTATCATGGTTAATTTTAGATTAATAATGAATACCTTAATGTATATGTTTAATGAATCGCATCGGCCAGTTTCTTGAATTGAATCAACTATATGAACTAATAATCTAATTATGTTGCTTGCAATAGTAGAACAAGAAGTTAATGCCAGCAGATTAAATAACTGGTTAAACAACGTTGGTAAGAAATTTATAACAGAATCTAAATCGATTGCATGGGAGGCCTGAAACGTAAACAATAAATAACAATTTGTTCATCTTAAATAATGAATTTGTATTACTTTTAATATTTTACACGTCTCTGTCTCAGGAGGTATTATAGTAGTTATTTTACTATTTTCTAAACGTTCTGCATGAGCGAATAAATTTTGCATATGGTTATCTGCTGAATACACACTAGATAATAGATGGCATTTCAATGTAAACAATAGCTTTTGTCCATCTATCCAACATATTTCAGGTCCACAATACTAACATAGGAAAAATAAAATAAAATATGTTTTATCTGATAAAAACTATTATATATATATATATGAACGATTGTACAAATTTGAAAATTAAACTTACTCCTTTACCAAGTCCAAAAGGCTGAACTGAAAGATATCCTGCAGGTAAACTTACAGATACAGGTAAATACTTTACATCCATATTGAGTCTAAATAAATTATAATATATAAAATATTGTATTATATGAAACAAACATGAGATAAATTAATTTACTTTGATTTAAGGATAAGTGGAAGCCATGTATAACCAACTACAGTTTCCACTGAGGTATTTGATTGTTTCTTTCTGGAACCATCTACTGAGATATGCTTAAAAGTAAACAATAGATGGTGCTTAGATGTTATGTGTACAGGAAGTCTTATTTTAATTTCGTCATACCAGACTGGACTAGTTGTATGGTATAAAACATTAGTATACATGGATTCCAATAATTGACCATGTGACCCATAAATGCACTATATTAAAAAAAAAAATGTTTCATTATTTGTAAATTTATTATAAATTATTGAAAATTGAAAAATTTACTTTAATAGGCTTTGAGTCAACATCATCATTATCGAACATCTGTACCATACATGTGATGTTACGAGCTCGAGGAAAATTCTTTTGTGCGTCAAATGCTAATGATAGAGGATACACATATATGTGGTTTATGTAAGCCGTTTGTGGTTGTGCTTCTGGATATAATTCAGCAATTTCTATTATTGGATGAGGTCGACTAGGTGGGATGGTAAATGGTTTGACTGCAGTCCAACATGAATTCAATAGGTCTAAAAAAATTTAAAATAAGAAATAACAACAGCTTAAAGTTAATAATTATTTTAGTTTCTCACTTTCTGGAGTATTAATTAGCTGTTGGATTTTTATCTGAACATGACCTGGGATCACAACACATTTATTCATTTTTTCAGGCCTTAAATTAAACGTTATTATAAATATTATCAATAAAACAATATAAACGATAAAAAATGTATTATTATAAAACTATAATAATCGATACTTACTTGCGATATTCCATCAATATTTTTATCATATCATCATCTCCAAGCTTAGAAAGTTCCTGTCTATACAATGTCATGTAATCGGAAGATGTATCTAACTCACAACTGTATAGTCGAAACAATGGTCGAGCAGACCAAGCAAATGGCATTCTGTAATTACCTAACCTAAATACAAATATAAATTAATATCAAGGTAAAAAATTTCACATTATTAATTTACCTATGATAAATATTCTTAAGAGCTTTAAATACTTTGAGGCCACTTTCTTTATTATTGGTTGTAGCTTTAACATATGGTTCAGAAACACGTACTATACCACCTTGCAGCACTTTGTCTATTCTTAATACCAAGTAAATATCTGAATGAGGTTTTGATATACACATTACTGCCTGAAAATTTATTAATTTAAAACCTCTGTTCTAATTACATCAAAATAAAGTATATAAATAAAAATTATAAAAATAAATAGGTAGATCATTGAATATTAAATACATCAAATTAGTGCAATAATGTCGCAATTCTTATAAATTATTTTTATAATTTACTTGTTTTTGCTTAAACAGCCAATTTTTTGTCACTTTGCAATTTTTGGCTACCTCTATGTACTTATGACCATCAATTTCATTTTCACGATTAAGCAAATTTTTCATACTATCATGGTTTATATCAAAATGAAAATCTTCAGATATTTTTTTGCCAGAGCGTATATCAAACAATGCCAGAGTAGTAAAATATGGCTCCACCTAAAAATATGGCAACAAACAAATATACGCTGAATAAGCATGCATACAAAAATATGATATAATCATTGCCATCTGTTGTAATAATTGGATTTAAAATATATTTTTATTTTCATGTTTAAATAATTTACATGAGACCAGAATTAATAAATTTCCCATTTTAGCATAATTGTTTCAGTATAGTATCATTATCGAGAAATTATTTTTACATCCAATATTGGTTTATGAAGAACTCTTATGCAATTTTAATTGAATTCATTATGAACGATGATAATTGGATACTACTCCTTTAAAAATATATGGATGCTTAAATAATTACTTGGTTAACTCCATCATTGTTTTCTTCACTATTTATATGTAAACGAAAATTTATTGCTTGACATTCAACTAATATTCTCTGACCAAAACGCTCTTTGTATGGTTCTGATATAGTATCAGCTGGTTGATTTAATACATTTTGTCTAATATAATTACTTGGCTGCCAAAAGAATAAATAAAAATATGTTTTACAAAGAATTTAAATATATTATTATTATTATGGTAAATATGAAAAAAAAAAAGAATCGGATGGGCCTCGCTCTGCTGTACAGCTGGAGGTGGAGTGCATCTTGTTCATAGAATAGGTCATATAATTGTTAAATCTGAATGTAATGCTAGATATCATTACATATAAAAAACGATTCTAAACGGAGATGATTTGTTAGTCTAGAATAGGTCTATTTTATAATATATTATGTTATATTTAAATTCTAATATTAGGTCAATATTTACTTTTAAAACGTTTATAAAAAATAATTGTGGCTATGTATAAAATTTTTCACTATTAGCAAGCCTAAGTATCAATTTCCTTTAAGAAAAATGACTATCAAAAAATTGAAGAATTTTTACTGCTTCAAAACGTAATGATAAACACAAAAATAAAAAATTAATAAAAAAACACATAATTGAAAAATCACTCCGTTTAGAATCTAAAATGTATTAAAAAGAATGTTAAAAAGTAAATATATATAAGTTTATAACTTTAACTGTAACATGAAAATAATTTACTTGGTGCAAATATGGATAAACTGCAAATAGTCTTCGTCTATATTCTTGACGTGCATGTGCATTTAATGGATCAGTTTCTCTAGCATATTTCATTAACTGAGGATTTACACTATGTTCTAAACCTTTTAATGTACCAAAACTATCATGAGATGGTTTTGTTAGTATATTCTTTTCGGAAGTAATGGCGTCTTCTAAAAAAATAATAATATTTATATTATATTTATAATTATTTATATTTATATATTTTATATTAAAGAATAATATTTTATACTCAAGAAAAAAATTGTATAGATGTTATGCTGTGGCAATGATGGAAATAAATCCTATCAGGTTCTTATTTTTAAATTAATAATAAATTATAACAACTGGTAAATCATATATATATTAATTCTACAATAGAAATCTATGAACTTTGATTGGTGATTTATCAAAACTATTGATTGGTGCTTAATTACAATACAGTAAATGTAATTTAATATTACATATTTACTTTAAAAATAGTCTGTGATCAACCAATTTTTACAACTAAATCTTGGCATTTAAAAATCAAAACCTAGTGTCTGAATTTACATGTCTAGTATTATGATGATAACTAAAAATTGTTTTATATTATCAATTAAATTACCTAGTGAAAAAGTAAAATTTATTTTATTCTCATATTAATGAAATGTATAAATATTAAGAAATCATTTGATAAGATTATGTTAATAATCTTATGATGTTATGATGTTATGATCTATTAATGTTCAGTATATATTTTTAAAAATTTTAATTTCAAAGATAATATTACTGTTGATCAAAAAAATCAAATGATTAGCCATTGGATCAAGAATCAAACCTTAAACATCTTACTATTCACCCTTTCTCACTACCTGATGGCATACACAGTTCATATTAATTGTTATATAAATTTCTTGAAAATAAAACAGAAAAAAGCTTTATATAAACAAGTGCTCTGTACTCTTTTATAACAATATGTGGGCAAGATAACAAATCATTCTTAATGTATACTCTTTTTAGTGTCTCAATTTAATATAGTTATCCATACTATTATTATCTGGTGTTTTTTCATCTCTTTTATCATTACTATATTGTAAAGCCAACTGTAATTTGGTCATCCAATCCATAAGTTCAGGTTCTGAATCTGAAGCTAGCCAATAACTTTTATCAGTATCAACCATCCGTAGTTCAAAACTAAATCGGCCTTTTTTACTGTTCTAAAATATAAAGTAAAATTTAAAAAAATATTTATATCAAATTATATTACAAATAATTAATATATGTATGTATGTTTTAACTCTAAAAATATTTACCCGAATCACTTTATCACACAAATCCATAACAATTGTAGCTTTAGTATCCCCTTTTTTATCATCTTTATAAACTTCTAGTATATATGTACCATCAACTTGTTGTCTAAATTAAATTATAGAATTGAAATACTTATTTTAAGATTATTTATTGAAAATTAATTGCTTTTGCTAAGTGATTAATTAAAATTTATTTACAGTTTTTTTTAATTAGCACTAAATAAAAAACATAAATAATAATGTTCATAAATTTACTTCAAAATACAAAAACGTCGTTTAAATGATTTTGAACCAGCTAAATTAGCAAACATTCGTTCTGATGCTCCACCACCACCATCAGGTCCTTTATATAAATATCCTTCTTTAAATAAAGCACAATCATTTTTTATTGTCTTTAAATCCTATATTAGTAAAATTATATTTTAATTGTTACTCAAATAATAGTAATAAAAAAAATTAAATACTTTATCTAATCCATCTAGGTCTGTGTCGATTTCATAAATTTCTTCTTTGAGATCATCATTTTTATAAACTCTAAAACATTTTATTAAATTAATAACACTGCACTAATCATTTAATTTGTATTTATTATTTAAAATATAATTACTCTGACGGTAATTGAACATAAGATCCTGAATAAACACTATATTTATAATGTATAACATGCCAATTTGACAAATAACTTTCTATACATCTTTTTGTTAATAGTGAGCAATCTGTAGTGTCAGCATTCACAGGAATGCTGGGATCTATAGTTCGATATCTTCTAGGTAAAACTACTTGCTATACATGAAAATAATGTTTAAAACATTTTATTTAATCAATATTATTTATATAGTTTTTAATGTTATACAAAAAAATATTTTTAAGTTTTACTTTAGATTACTTTTAGATAATATATTTTTTGGTATACTCACTGAAACATCATCAGAAGGATATATTAATAATTCTCTTTGAGGATCATTTTGAAACACTGTTTGATTTTTAACAACATAATCCTCAAAATCCAATGGTTCCACCTGATAACATTTTTGCTGTAATAAAATAAAATTTAACTATAATACATTTTTAAATAAAATAATATTGTATAAAATACAAATAATTAAAGCAATTTCAGTATTTAATACATATTTATACAATATTAATTCTTGCAGTACACAAAAAACATTTTAAAATGTTTATTTAGTTACAATTTTATATACTACTACTAGGTACTAATTTGTATTAGTTTTTAGTTATATTTATTTTAAAAATGTAGTTATACATAATTGTACAACAAATTATTTATAGGTGATAATATAAATTTAAGTAACAATAGTTGTTTTTTATAGAAAATTATATTAAATAAATAAAAAACCAATAATTGAATTGTATTTTTGGAAGAATAACCCTATTATAGTCCATGAGCTACACTAAATTTCTTAATATGTTTTGATTATAACTTCTATACATACATACATAAATACATATATACATGTATATATTTATAATTGACACATAGAACATAAGTATATTGACATATATTAACATAAGAATATTTTTAAATTATATTAATACTTTAAATTTAATATACCATTTAAAAAATGTATAAAATCCTAGAAATGAATAAATTAAAATTGGTTACAATTCTAGAATATTTCTTGGTAAAAAGTAAGTTTAGAAAGTACTTAACTAGGCAAGAAAGTCTTTCAAAAATTAATAGAGAAAATATGTAACTCAGTGCAGTGTTCAGTGATTCTTATTAATTTTAACAGATCTATTTATTGCTTTCTATATCTATCCATACTATGTTTTGAAGTTAATGTATGTTGTATGTTAATAATACAATTTAATTAAATAAACATGTGTAATACAAGAAAAAAACAATTAATCATTGTAAGTAGATACAATATGTATTAAAAAAAAGAAAAATTTTTAATATAAGTCTCAACTATTATGTAGTTCATTATATAAAGATCATTTACTAAACATAGGACTTATAACAATATATATGATCCTATCAAAGTTAATAATGTTTCATTAATATACAAATTCGTTCAAAAAGTCAAAATTATATTGTTTCTGCTAACAATAAGTATTTCATTTTACTGCTAATCACTTCTGTTCTTTGTTAATATTAAAGTATTAAATCTTACATTATTTGAGCTATCCCGTACAACCTGGGACACGGTTTCTCGAAGTTGAGCAGCCATTCCTGGCCGCCCTAAGCCTTTGGTGAATTTTCTTTCTCCCATCATTCTTTTTCACCTCAACTTATGAATGTATTTGAAAATAAATCACAAATATATTGAAAATACATTTTTGTATCAAAACAATTTGTATTATCTAACATTTAAATGATAAATATTGAAAAATTAAAAAAAAAAAACAAAAACCAGTATCGTTAAAAATAAAAGTAATAATGTTAGTATTGCAATGAGACATTAAAACTAGTTGAAATAATTTTTAAGCACTACATAATTTTAAAATGTCACTTAAATTTGGCTGTCACCTACAATTCTCTGTATTATATGCCGCGTACAGAGAATGATAACAATGCCAGCGATAATAATAAAGTTGATAATAACTGATGATATGTATTAATAGTATGTACTACCTATCATGGAACGGATACGACAAACGATTACACTTTACAAAGTTCATATTGACATGTCCATCACATTTGGAAAAGGCATTCATAATCCAAATAATGCATTGTAGAATTTCGTCGATTCAATAAATTTCCTCGAATTTCTGTTGCAAAAAATGGGGATTGTAGTAATAACGTCATTGTAATGATGTTTTAAAAAATCCAATCTGTATTTTAATTTTATATTGTTTTTATTATTGAAATTACATAATATGTTATCTTTAGTATGCTAGTATTGAACAATAATTTTAAATAAATAACAAGTAGGTATTCCAGTAACTAACCAGTATTCAGTTATGTTTCCATAAATGTTGTCGAGAGTATATGTATACCTACAATATACGGTATATACTGTATACGGTCTATACGCCAATGAGTCTTTCAACGTAGTATTTTTTGTGATTAACACGGTGATGATATAGAATGGATGGATGGGTATAAATATTAACAAAAAAAATTTAATTATCTTATATACTGATTATATGATAGGAAAAAAAAATAATATCCGCTGTAAAAATAGTTCAAAATTGAAACAATTTTCAAATCAATTGTTATATTATAATCTATGTTTCTTCGAGATCTGCTTAAGAGTATACGTATAGTATAGTATAGGTACTTACCCATGTATTTACTATTTTCAAAGTAATGTGAGTATTTCGTCGTATATGTAGAATACCCTATGGGAACACCACTGTATTCTATTAAGAAAATGGTAGAGAACAGTTTAACACATATATTTAAGTTTGTTAAACAGTTTCATCTTAGTGAAATTGATTTAACATCAAAAATGTGACAAATTTAAAATATACACAGTCAAGTTAGGTACTCAAGTTAAAATATCCATAGTAAAGTCAATACGTTGTAAATATATGAACATTATTTCATCACAAATTGCAAAGATCATCATAACACCTAACTATTAAAATACTATAAAAAATGTACTATGTACTATGTACCAAACAACATGTTATTCAATATTAATCTTTTGTCAAATAAAAAACTACAGCAATCGCACTTCATAATACTATAAATAACCCCATAACCATTGCAACTTCACTTCAGTCCCAATACAGACTTAGGCTCTGGTTAACCATGCCCAACAGTGTTTTATTTTATAATGTGCGAGTGTTATTGTTTAAATCATATCAAGTGACTATTGTAACTATTTTCACCTGAACTCCTGAACTAACCATCAACTTCATTTATTCCATGTGCTCTGTGGACTTTCGTCCCATAGACTAAATGAAGAAGTCAGGAGACTTTTTACACTTTTCAATATAAAGGTAAAGAATATATTTATTATATAAATGTTTTTAAGCAATTAATAAAAGATTCATTAGGAATAATGAATATTCCATATGAATAAATAAGGCATATACCTACAATAAGACTAACGATCCTATTGCTTATCACAATCCGTAATAAAATATAAGTTATAATATATTTTATACTTGAAAAATTATAGCACTGCAGAAGCTTGATCCTGCCTTAAATTAGAAGTAGAGTTGGAATATTTATTCATTACTTCTTTTCTAACACTACGTAAACTATTCGCAAGTTGTACAACAAACTTTGATTTAGAGTCAGAAAGTCCTTTTTGGCGAGTTTCATGAATTAAACTCGGGTTTTCAAAGAAACTGAATAAGAAAATGTAATATTAATTTTTTTTCAACTTATGTATTAAAATTTTAAAAAATTCATTATTACTTCAACAATATCTTCATAGAAGGTTCATTTTTACCATCATTAATGATTTGTCTGCAGTGTGTTATAATCCAATTTTGCACATCTCCAGGTTTTGTCAAAAAATAAATAATACCAGCAAGTGGTAAATTCTTGAATAATATAATTAAAATAATTGATTAAATTTAATGAATATTTTTTCACAAAAATAATATTAATGTTTAATTACTAGATTTCCATAATCACAAAAAAGAAATAACATTTTGTAATATATATCAATTGCATCCATATTAGTCAATTTTTCTTCTACTACATCTATAGATATAAAAAAAATCTAATCAGTAAAAGAAATATATTTGAAGATCGGTATGGTACAATATATACTACCTACTATTGTATATATATTTATACAGTAATATACCCAAACCCCATACATAAATAATACATATCATTTCAAAAGTCAGGTGTCATGAAATTCAATAACTATTAAAATTAAAATGTAAATAAAAATATAAATACCCCTAGTTAATTACTTCTAGAGATATCATTAAAGTTGAATAAAAATAAAATATGATACATTTAAGATGTAGGTGAATTTATAGTTTTAACTTGTCATATAACTAGGAATTTTTAAAGAGGGATTTATTAACTGATTTTTATGTAAATGTAAAATAAACGTTATAAAATATTATTATGCAAGCTTATAGTGAGTAAGTGTACAATAAATTATTAGTATATTAAGTA
Source organism: Chaitophorus viminalis (assembly GCA_025469195.1). Classification (NCBI taxonomy): domain Eukaryota; kingdom Metazoa; phylum Arthropoda; class Insecta; order Hemiptera; family Aphididae; genus Chaitophorus; species Chaitophorus viminalis. The sequence goes on along the minus strand of JAIPRK010000021.1, from coordinate 70,928 downwards.
TGTTGTAAAAGATATATATGTACTATGTATGTTGTACTTAATTAGACTAAATAGGTTATTTTCATTATAAGCTAAGTGTAATGCCTGTGAAGGCTAAAAATGCTGTATTCAACTGAAGCAATATTAGCGGTCTGCCTGTCTCAAAAATAGTCTGGAATACTATAGCCTCCTTAAACAGCATTACTGAATAAGTAGATGTAATGAAAATATAAGAGTATAATACAGTTAGAATAGTTCTACAATGGAGACTTCATGGTAGACGTAGTTAAAAAGTATTCAAGGAATGTATATAGTAGTAAAATTAATTCTAATATTTTTTCTATTATTATTTATTTATTTAATTACATGTTCCTAGCTTTCGCTATCTACATTTAGGTTAAAATATACATTTTTTTATTAATTCTAATAAGAGTTGAAATAATTAATATATTATATAACTTACAAAGTAACCAGTAAAATATGCATTGAGCTTTTTTCATACTACCTATCAACATTTTCATGACAAATTGATAAGGCCAATACAATAAGTTCTTTGCAAACTTCAGATGGAATAGTTGAACTTTCTGGTACTAGTGTTGAAAGTATTTGTTTGAAAGTTTTTAAATCTATAAAAATGTCATTTAAAATGTTTTTTCATTTTAAAAACTTTTTAAGCAGTAGATACTTTAAGTACAAACATTTTTTAGTTGGTTACATAACATGGCAACTACATTTCATTTCATTTAAAAAACTTAATTTCTAAGAATTATATTAAGATAAAATAATAATAATTATTTACTTAACTCAAGAGTACACAACAAATGAAAAATGATATTAATTTCTTCTGGTACCAATCTATTATGTTGAACTATGTCTTTAAAATCATTTAGATAATTTACAAATAAGACATTTGATGATAACTTTTTCCTTTCTAAAATGAATAAAAAAAAATTGAATGAAGCTGGTATTAAAAATAATAGAATAGTTTGTATTTTTTTACATTATAAATTAACACTAGCATTAATAGTCATACTAGTGTCTACTAGTGGTAATAGTTATTTTTATTTGATTTAATTGGAACGTTTTTTCAAAAATTAAAAAACAATAATGGAACAAATCATATATACCACATTCAAATGTACTAAAAGTTATTACATGCCTTCAATAATAACATCATGCTTACCAGTACATTGAGACAGTTCAGTAAAAAACATATTTCGATCATAAAAATACTCCTGATCCATTTTCAATGATTAGAATTGTACTGCAAATTATACTCTACGCTACTATTAAATTGTTCTGTGCTACTCTGTCCGTATAGGGATGTATAGCTCACGAGCTAGCCGACTCAAATACTCAATGAGTTGACACTTTAAAATGAATAATGAAATGAACTGAACGAGTTGAATCAGTGTTTCAAGATTCGGCGATTCACTGACTCGCAGTTCAACCAACAATTCAAATTCAATTCAGGAATCACAAACCGAAGCACGCAATAAAGCCATCCAACAAAAAGCCACGCAATAATGAGAAATTGCCATTCGACAATATACCATCGACATAATCCGACAAAACTCCATCCGCCAAAAAACCATCGTACAACACTACCAACCGTATAAATGGACATTATAATTTTAAATTATTTCGACAAAAAGCCAACGAAATGAATTAAGTATAATCAAAATGTATTATGTTTTTGGTGCTATATTTGAAATTTTTACTAATTAAACAATTATTTTGATTTTTTTATGTGTTTTATTCCACTTGTATACAACTCAACAAATAATTCAAATCCTAATTGCAAAAATTATTTGAGTAGCACGGTTTTAATATTTTGCTTAATAGTATACTTAATGACAAGTCGATAAACAAATTAAGTATAAGCAGTATTGTCAGGGGCGTTATGAACCGGTGGTAGGGGAGTGCTAACTCACCCCCCTCAAGATATTTTTGTCAGTCGGCAAATCGTAAATTTAGTAAAAAATTAGACTCAGTCGGCAAAATGTCAGGCTTATAATATTTATAAAATCGTCGTCATAGATTGTGTTTGAATTGTAGTGTTCATATAAAAAATAAATTGTATTTTATTATTACGATGATCTATGTAGACATTAGACCAGTGGTTCCCAACTGGTGGTCCGTGGACTTATTTCATGTGGTCCGCGATTCTACAGAACTTTTTTCAATATTATCAATCCTTTAATTTTAAATTTTTTATAAAAAATAACGAAAATGTAATTCATATTCTAAACGGCTAGCGTACATGAGTTTTCCATCATATTGAGAAATAGCATCATTCTAAATTCCAAGAATCACACAACAGTTCAAAGAAACGCTTGGTAATAAGTCACATTTGAATAAATAATAATTTAAACTTGTACAATTTTTGTATAGAATAATAATTAAAATAAACATTTTCTACAATATAAGATAAATTTTTGATTTTATTATGTACATATAAATCAAAAACTATAAAAGTAGAAAAAATAAGTGGTATAGGGGGAGGAAAGGCGATAATAAATCAATCGTGGTCCATAATGGTTGAATATTTACAAAGGTGGTCCGTGCTTAGGGTTGAGTTGGGAACCACTGCATTAGACGTATAGATTATAAAGACGAGCTTATAGATAACATACATATTATATACAATATATTATGATATTATACTTATTACTATAATTAGTATTATGAGTTGTTTAAACTGTATAGCGACTTTAAATTTAGTTTTTGGTAATACCACTGTATGAACGTATGGTTTATATTATCGATTAGAATGATCGGAAATATTCTGTGACTCACGACAATAACGTGGGCAGTCGTAAGCACGTGGCACAACTAAGGCACAGCGCGCAATTGGATGAGTGTGTTATATCTTTTGTGTTATACTGTTTCTAGTTTCTAAGTAATATACTGATATCGTAGATGTAAGAATGTGCAGTATGTAATGTACAGTATGATGTAAGTATTTTTAAAGCCTAGTTCACATGATGACACTAATGCGTGACATAAGGTGCCGTGACATGTAATGTCCATGCAATGTCGCTGTCTGAACAACGAAGTGTCTCGATGCCATGATATCGCGTCACTAGTGCTGCGTATCAAAAATATTTGATATTAACACCGTGACACTGTGACTTCCTATACAGTTAAGTTCGATTACGTTCTGGGGGGGGGTGAAACCCCACAAGTCCCCCCCCCCAATATCCACCTATGAAGATTAGCTTATAAATAACCTAGTATTAAAATTTTGAACCTTAAGTATAAACAGAAAAAATGTTATGAATTTTCAACTACAAAATAACTTGCAAATCATCGCGATTTCAACATATTTTATACAAATTTGAATACAAATTTATGGGCTTATAATAAAAAATTGAGTAAAACGATCTACAATATTTTCTAGTTACGATAAGTATAACTTATAATAAACATTGTATTCAATTTTCAAGAGTTTTCGGACAGCCAAATAAATTTTACAGATACTTCAAAAAAAAAGAAACTTACAAAAATCGAAAATTTAAATTGTTTATAAATAAGTCAAAATACTTTAAAAACTTAACCACCTATAGATAACGTCAATATAAATATTTGGTAAAAATTTCAAGTGTTTTCCTTATTTGGTTTTTGAGTTAGAGCAAATTTCAAAAACCGATATCATTTATCAGTCTAGAATTTTATATATTATATTATATTTTACATGTAATTTTATGACAATATTCGCTGTTTAAACGCTTATAAAAAAAAAATTGTGCCTATGGATTTTGTGTATTTTGTACAAGCCAAATTTTTTTTATCACCGATTATAAGAAAAAAATCGAAAAAAAAAATCAAATATTTTAAATGCCTATAAGTGGCTTAAAAATCAATATAATATTTTGAAAAAAATATGACATAAAGGATATACCAATCTTAACAGCTGGTAAAAATTTCAAGTTCCTGCTACTTATACTTTTTAAAGTATAACAAATATTTAAAATCGTTTGAGGATAAATCCCTATTTTATGCAATTTCGTAAAAATTTAAATTTCAAACAGTCATAAAATTTTTTCTTCTAAGACCGATGGATATTTTTTTATAGATTTTTGAAGATTAGCTTATGGATAACCTAGTGTTAAAAGTTTGAACCTTAAGTATGAACAGAATAAATTTTATGAATTTTTAACTAAAAAATAACTTGAAAATTATCGCAATTTTGATACATTTTATACAAATTTAAACTTTATGGGCTTATAAAAAAAATTTGAATGAGACGATCTCCGACATTTTTTAGTTACGATAACTTTGACTTATATACCTAACATATAAACCTTGTATTAAATTTTCAAGAGTTTTCGGTCAGCCAATTAAATTTTATTATATTTTTATATAAAAAAAATTTTTTTACAAAAATCGAAAATTTAAATTGTCTATAAATAAGTCAAAATATGTCAAAACACTTTGGAAACTTAACCATGTATAGAGAACGCCAATATTAAGATTTGGTGAAAATTACAAGTTGTTGCGGTTTTTGGTTTTTGAGTTAGAGCATTTAAAAAAAATGTACTTAGTAAAAACGTGATTTTGCGTAAAATTTCCCGTTTTTTTGTAATTTTTTTATCGTTTTTTTCGATTTTTTTAAAAAGTATTGAAAAAGTTGGATTTTTGACCATCTACATTCACTTTCCTTTCAGAAAAGTTGCTGTTTAAGCAAATCGAAGCATTTTTACTGCAAAAAAAGGACACAAAAAAAAAAACACCCATTGTAAAATCAATAGATTCTATCTCCGTTCAGAATCTAAAAAACAATATACCTAATTAGATTGATAATTGATAAATAGTTTGTAAAATGGTAAGATAATAAATACTTATCACAAATTCACAACCATTATTTTAGTTTCATCATTTTTTTTTTTACTACATGTGAACAGCACATGACACTCCTGTGTCACATTGTGGCATCAAATTTTGAACAGTGTCATACAACTTAATGTCACAGCATCAGTGTTACCGTGTGAACTAGCCTTAATAATAATTATTTACTATTATACGTGTAAGTTGTTTAATATTTTAAGGCAACAGAATAAATGCAGGATACTGTAATTTCTTAACCCGGCGTTACGCGCGCTATGGTCAAAATGACTGCACTTTTTTTACATATTTAATAAAACATTTATCTTTTATATTTAAACCATTGATACTCAGTATACCTTTCATTAATGTTATTAAAAATAATATAATAATATTCCAAGTACATCAAATTTCGTATATATTGATTAAACTGAGATAAATAAAATTTAAATAAAACTCGTACATTGCCTTTTTAAATTATAGGTACCCAATTTATGTATAAGGAAGTAATTTTCAGTTTTGATTTTTTTCTTTGTTAAAGTTGCATGATAATAGATTTTTTTCAATAAAATTACTAAATATGTATGAAATTACAATTTTTATAATTATATTCTTAAAAATTAAAATTTTCGGTGTGACGAACGACGTAATATTCACTAGTGCGACTAAATATATTTTATAAAAAATATTATACCACGAGCATTTCGCATTATTAAGTTAGTACTAACATCACTAGTGTCATCTGCATCCAGTGAACGTTCTTTTAGTCGTTTGAAATTAGTATACAATCATTTACGGACGACAATGAGTGACGAGAGACTTGATTCTTTATTAGTTCTATTTTCATCTCGTGATATTGTAGACAAAATAAATACCTTGTCGTAGGTGTACAACTTAAAGACGGATCTAATATTTATTTACGGACAGGATACTTTCCACTTATCATAGATGTAGTCATGCTTAATCACCGCCATAACTATGACAACCTAAACACGTTTTTTATTCCTTTATTCCCCATTAATTTTTGACTTTGGTTGTGCCTAAAATAGAAAATTTTGATTACGGGCACACAACGAGATGCCCACAAATCAAGTCAGCCTTCAAAAAATCTGTTTCAAAGGTACCATCAGTCGAAGTTCCCAATTTTCATATTCAATCCAATACTTATATTCCTACGCAGAAGTTACCAACAGCCAAAATACACACATAGAACATACTATATTTGATACTTGGTCTTATTTCAAATCTAAATGATAAATACTTGAATGACTGATAAGTATTTCAAATATTTTCTTATTATGTAAATGACAGACAGACCAAAAGTCAAAATTATTTACATGGCTGATTGTATTAATCTAATGTTTAATCAGAAATAATCGCATGTCCATGAACCATGATTAATATTATATACTAACATTTTTAATCGTATAATGGTATAAATAACAAAAATTAGTATTTACAGATGTATACCTACTGACAATATTGACAAACAGTTGTGTTTGTTCCTCGATAATATTATAGATTGATAAATTATAATCTTTCCGTAACATTATTGACAAGTAAATGACAGCCAAATTTTTACAAAATTACTAAATAAAAAATAAAATAAAAGTTTTAAATAGTGTAAATCTCTATGAAATTGATAATTTCATTAATATCAGAATAACTACAGAAAGGTATTTGACCTTTTGTTTCTTTTTTATCTGTTATAATTTCACTGTTGTTCTTTATTACCTTAGTATGTGAGATTGGGAGGACTTCATACATTTTTTTATGGTAAAATTCTTATTTACTAAAGTAACTAATAAATTATTGAAGTATTTTTATATTGTGATAAAATTATACATAGATATAATACGACAATACTATTAAATTTATGCAGTGGTATGGGGTCGGGGGGAATGGGGTCTCCCTTCTTATTTATGGTAAGATTATGCATGCCCTTTAATTTAAGTCTCATAAGTCCGGGGGACGCTAAACAGCGTTAGTAATTATCACATAAATTACAACATAAAATTTTTATAATACTATTATATGAAATATTATATGAGATATATTATTGAATAAATGGAAAAAAGTTAACTTCGAAAAAAATAAATAATATACCTAATGATATCTATAATATATTGTAATATGCTGATATGTAAGAAATGAATATAAGATAATGTTCTCGTTTTCGTAGGACTTTAAGCTTATTGACCAGCATTATAGTTAGCTGCAGCCTGCTACAAGGTTAGAAACATTGTTTATTCTTAATTTTGTCACAATTATTGGCTTTAATATAACTATATTAACTATATAGTCGCTTGTGAGTTGTTATTTTATTATATAACATGCGATGTTCAATATAAATTGTTTTTTATTTGTATTTTTAATGAAATATTTAAGAATTAAACCACTTAAAATGTAAATTAATTTTTTTTTAATACTTAAAAGTTTAAATTAAATAATATAATTTATTTTTAATAATTGGGCATAATAAGTTGTAGGATTATTTTTTGAGGAAGTTTGTTTTTAGTTTTTACATCTTATAAAACTTTTTATAAACAAATGTGTGTATAAGAAAAAAATTATATCATGAGTTACTTGAAAAGTTGAAAATAATTTGGTAAGGGAACATTCTTAAATTTTTGGTGATTATAGTCCCTCCTTAACATTTCTACCACTTAAACCACTGAATATAATATGTAATAACCATACCTACCTATTTCAAAAAATATTTTATATCATTGATTTTATTTCACAATACTCTAAGTATTCTATAAAATAAATGTCAGTAATATGTAAGTAAATAGTAAATAATATGTAACCTATTTTATATTATTAATTAATACCTATTACATTTATCTACCTACATTTAATTTTTGTTCTTACTTCCACTCATTTTTTATGTTGATTAATCATCATTACTTTTAAACGTTGACGTCTAAAAACGTTTAATGATTTAACAGAATAAAATTATCTACCCTACATCTATTAGGTAAGCATTAGGAAAGAAATCATTAGGATTGCAATTCATAGTTTATTTAATTATTTTTACATTTTGTGTAAACTGTAGTCTGTAGGTAATTATTAACATTTTACCTATATTACAAAAAAAAAGTTTCTGTTGTTCAGAATAATATAGGTAGGTATTAGATTATTATAGACTGGCATCAAAACAACAAACTTAAATGTATGCCTTTTTGGTGAAATTATATGAGAATCAAGAATACTTTGGACATACAAATTTAGTACTTAATACGTATATACAACATCCAACGGTTTACGTTTGTAATTGAGCTGCATTATACCTATCAAATATTTTTAATTTCCAAGCTAACTGTAACTTTGTATACTTTAATGAAATATTATAAAGGATTTGAAATTGATTAATAATATTTAATACAGATAGCACTAGGTACATCAATTCGTCCTTAGTTACAATTCGTTCTATAAAAATAAATAGATAAATAATATAATATGTAGGTATTTTTTCTTCTATAAGTCACGAGTGATAACGTGATAACAATCTTCTCATATAATTCACTTATAATGTGTAGGTACAAGTCATTTGCCAGTCAATTATTTAAGTTTAGATATCTAGATGTTATAAAATATGTTATCATACACTAACACTACACTCATACTTATTATTAGTTTAACAATCTATAGTAAAAATTTCAATAGTTACTTTTAGTAATCTGTGTGTTCACAATTTTAAAATGACCAGTAAAAAAGTAGTTGATGCAATAAAAAAGATAATGACATTTTCTGTGAAACGTAATGGACATGACAGAGTTTTGGAAAAGGTATATTATATCAAGTTCTATACCTATACATAATAAGTTTCATCATGAAACTATCTCATTAGTTGAGTTGATTCTTATTAGATGGATATAATATCAGCTGATAATGGCCAGTGTACTGCTGAGATGGTCGTCGGTGTAGAACATACCAATGGATATGGGACTCTCCATGGAGGTTTTACAGCTACTGTTGTAGATGTAATTTCTAGTATGGCAGTGTTGACTCATCCACGAGTAGTTGACTGTATTGAATCTGCTCCACATAGTGGTGTTTCAGTAGATCTTCATGTTTCGTATGTATATTCTATTTCTTAACAAAAAGAGTATTATCTATGTAATAAATTAATTTACTCAACTTTACATTACTATACTTTACTAAACACTACATTCCAATTACTTATTTTATTTTCATTTATCATATGAGTTTTAAAGCAATTTCGGGGACTTATGATTTCATGAGCATTTTGAGTATAGACAGTACCAGGTATTAAGATATATTCATTATAAGTGTACAGAAATAAATTTGTTTTATAATCGTATAATTATAATGTAATATTTCTATGTCTAATTAGCATGTCTCATTAAATTTACACATAAATCATTTATAATGAACATCGGCACAGGTATATTACATATAGTACATTTTATGTTATTATGTATATAATTATACAATGCATAATATAAGAATATTTTCTAACTAGTTAATTTCATATAAAAATACCTTATACATTTTAGTTAAAATTAGAAAAAAAACTGTACTTCATTATTGTTAGTGTAGAATTGAAGAGAGAATAAAAGAGAAAATACATTTTGTGGGAAATTATGACTTCTTGAATCTAAACTAAATTCACAAATATTGACATATTTTTAGTTTACGCTACTATTTAAATAAAACCGAAATGCGAATTTGGTGACTAAATAAGTATTTTTAATATTAGTTATTTTTATTTTGTAATCTTATTAGTGTATTTTTGTCTAGGTATTTAGCGTCAGCAAAAATTGGCGACCGAATTGTCATTAATGCAGAAACTATAAAACTTGGAAAAACTTTAGCGTATTTAACAGTGTCATTGATCAGAAAAGTAGACAATGTTACTATAGCACATGGAACACATATCAAGTTTGTGGGATGATTAAATAATTGTTAATTTTACAATACGTAAGATAGTGGATTTTGATTGTTTAATATTGTAGTTTAAAATAAATGCTTTATTTTTGTTAATTTTATTTTTTATTTTTATTTCTGTTACTTTATAGGTTTTATTAGTTAATATAATATGTATGATTTTTTATTTTAAAAATGATCAGCTTATGTAATAACTTATTTAAGTAACAAAATCTATTACGGCTATTAAATATTAATAGTTTCTGAACCAACTTTTAATGAACTTTCTTGTCCTCAGTTTTTTACAGTTATATTTTACTAAAAATAATGTTATAGATCAGTGGTTCTTAACCTTTTGTTGATCATGGACCCTTGAGGAAAGATTTAAAGAAATCGCTGACCTACGAACCAATATTTTTCGAAAACCTTTTCAAACATTTCATGTTATCACAACGAAAACTATAATAATTATTTTATATTAATATACAACAAATTACATAAGTAGACATTACAAAACATTCACATTTATAATTATTCTTATTACACCTAATTTTTCATAAAAATGTAAAATAAATTATTTTATTTTTAATATTCATAAAATTAAATTTTTATTTATTTAATACAATGGTTGGTGTTACATTTGAGACTCAAGTTTTTGAACATTGGACTCAATAGTGGAAAGCTTAAAAGTACCGCGGATCTACGACATGAGTATCACAGACCACAGGTTAAGAATTAAAGGTTTTTAAATTAAATTATGTTATTATCTCTTACTTTAAATATCATTCTTAAATTAAGTGTATACTTGTTATTTTTCTGTGCCCTGTATTTTTTTTTTTTTAATAAGAGAATAATTTTAGAATAAATAATGATTATTATTTTGATGTAAGAGCAATACAATGTTTGATTCTAGTGGCTTAAAGTGACATGAATTTAAAAAGGTTGAGATAAAATTGTTGTATAGTCTATGAAATTTATAAATTATAAAAACATAAGTTATAATTTTATTATATTGAGTTCTCTTAAAACTATTATCTAAATTTCTATAACAACACCATTATTTAAATACTAAATTCAAAACTAATAACTCAAAATCTACAACAATGTAAATGTAAATTTTACTTTAATTAATTAATTTATTTGAAGATTCTTATAAAATAATAATATTACGGTTTTATTCCAGAACAGGTTAGAACAATAGAATTTAAGGCAATTTTTAGTAAACAGTGATTACTCTAGGAGCTAACATATTAAATAAAATATTCTTTGTTTATGTTTTTAGAGCAGAGAAATAAAATGTTCTAATGGGAATAATGTATGTTGACTGTTGAGTAAAACATAAATATTACATTAATATTATTCATGGAACCTTTAAAATTTAAAAGGCGTTTTATATAGACAATTTAAACTACATTTTTCACAAAACCTACACAGCTAGTTTAACCCTTTAAGAAAATATGTTAAGATCAGATTGCACATTATTCATTTTAGTATTTTTGGATTTTGTAAATACAAATTATGGTAAATATTTGTATAATATTTTAGTTATGGATTAAATTAATTTTTAGTAGTAACCTACTTAACTTTAAATTTATAATAAGTACTAAAATAATTAAAGTTAACAATCATATGTAAAGAAATAAAATATGTTCAATATTTATTGAATATTACATAATATCAATGACATAAATTTATAATTACAATAGGTCAAAGTAATATTGTAGGATAAGTGTACTGATTCCTGTATTTATAATTTTTATTTTTAAAAACTCAAAAAATGGATTCTTAAATTAAACTATTATACGAATTATTTTTAATTTAAAATTTAGAAAAATAAAACTTCGTAGTACTTTATTCAATTTAGATAAAATTTTAAAATTTGGGATTTCATATTTGTACAAAATTTTTTTCTTTGTTATTTAATTATGATTTGTTATATGAACAGGCACAGGTACTTATTTTTATTTAATCTTGTTTTAATAGTTAAAGTTTTTATTACTCGTCTGTTCTCTAACCTATATGATGTATGTATTACACTAACCGATAGACTATATGACTTTTGCTTTTCTGGAACAGTAAAAAAAAAAAAACAATCGGATGGATCTCGCTCTGCTGTACAGTAGGGGGAGAACTGCACCTCATTCAATGGATAGGTCATTACAATGGATTTGTTAAATTTGAATGCAATAATAGGTATCATTGTATAAGAAATAACGATTCTGAACAAAGATGATATGATGGTCTAGAATAGGTATACTATATAGTATATTATTTTATATTTAAATTGAAATATTATGTCAGTATTTGCTTTTCAAACACTTATAAAAATAATAAGGCCTTTTGGTTAATTTGAATAATTTTGAAATTACAGTAAAAACAATTTTTTCTGTGGAATCGTCTATTAAATTTTCAAGTACCTATTTTGTACGAGCCTAATTTTTTTTATCAACACTTGCTAACTAAATGTAAAAATATCGAATATTTCAAATGCCTCTAAGTTGCTTAAAAATGAGTATAATATTTTGAAAAATATATGACTTAAAGAAAATGCCAATCTTAATAACTGGTAAAGATTTAAAGTTTCTCCCACTTATCTTTTTTGAATTATAACAAATATTTAAATTCGTTTGAGGGTAAATATTATTATTTTATGTAATTTTGTAAAAATTTTAGTTTCAAACGGTCAAAAAATTGTTTCCTGAAAGTCCGATAGAAATTTTTTTATAGTTATTTGAAGAGTAACTTATGCATAACCTAGTGTTAAAATTGTGAACTTTAAGTAGAAATAGAATACATTTATTGAATTTTTAACTAAAAAATAACTTGAAAATTATCGCAATTTTGATACATTTTATACAAATTTAAACTTTATGGGCTTATAAAAAAATTTGTGTTACATGATTTTCAATTTATTTTAGTTGCAGTAAGTATGCTTCATAATGAACCTTGTATTAAATTTTCAAGAGTTTTTGAACAATTAATTTTTTTTATAGATATTTCGAAAAGAAACTTAGAAAATTTGAAAATTTAAATTGTCTATAAATTAGTCATAAAAAGTCAAAATACTTTGAAAACTTAACCATGTATAGAAAAAGCCAATATAAAGATTTGGTGAAAATGTCAAGTGTTAGCGATTTTTCGTTTTTGAGTTTGAGCATTTAAAAAAAATGTATTTTGTCAAAACGTGGATTTGCGTAAAATTCCTGTTTTTTCGTAATTTTTTTATGTTTTTTTTCGATGCTCTTAAAAAGTATTGAAAAAGTTTGATTTATGACTAGCCAAAGTACCATTTACATTCACATGATCTTTCATCATGTATCGACACATTAATATTGTTACCGTTTTCTTTGGATTTAACCCTATCGTATTTTATCCAAACGACCTAACAACTCAAATCTCAATTGCAAATTAGTAATTTTATTTCAAGTTAAAAGAAGGTCAATTTACAAATGATAAATACACTTATATACTTAGTCTATTATTTAGAATATTCACATTTATAAATATTATAAGATATGAAGTTTTCTACAAATTTTTTACATTTGATTATATTTTTTTATATTTTAAGATTTTGAAAACCGACTTGAGTTAATGTAAAAATGTTTACTCACACAGTCACATTTAATGGTTTAGGGAATTCGTAGTCATAATGCGTTACATATTATGCATTATGATGTTATTATATTGTATTGTGTAATTGTTTAAAAATTTCAAAAAATATTCTTACTTCAAGGTTTTGGAGTAAAAAAACTTTTTTAATTATGTGTATACCAGAACATATTGACGAGTCAAACTGTTAGAGAACTATGGATATTTAGACAGATATTGTATTAATTATTATTGTAAATGTAGGGCTAGACCTTTAGCATACTTACAGCATTTACTTACTTTTTCAGATGTATGTATACTTCTATCAGTTATATCATAGTCCTCAGGTAATATTCTTATCAACATAAATTCATTAATTTTTTAATTTTAACAATTTTCGCTTTTGTAAAAATTATAGGTGAAAAAAAAGTCACAAGTGCAAGGATGTATTCCTATGACGTTATAGATTCTAATTCCTAATAAATTATAATCGAACAGCTCAAAAATGTTCATAAAAATAAATCAGTTCCGATTTTCTGTAATGAATTCTTTCCAAGTTTTCTGATTTATATATATATATATTATACGTTAGATATTATATTGCTCCGTATTGTTTATAAGTACTAAGTAATTATTAGATTTTAACATTTAACGAAAGAAAAATGTAAACATAATTAAAATTAAACTTTTAAAGTTATAAATCATAATATATTTGCAAATAGGTACTCAAACATTTTATGGAAAATTTACTTTAAGAACAAAACTTGAACAACTAATTACCTTGTTTAAACAGTGCTATTATTCAATATATATTCATATTAAGTACTCCGGCATATTAAAGTTATTTATAAACAAATATTAATATTAGATAAAATATTGTTTATTTTGAATTAACTAAATTCAACTAAATTAATATTTTCATATCAGCAATTAAGTATGTTCAATTAAATCTATTTCAGACATGTGATAAAAATATAAAATACATAGGTACCTGGGTATTATCATTGTGTATACAACCGTACAGAAAAACAATATATTCAAACATTTACTTACACTTAATAAAAACATCTATTCTAGTAAACCAACAATTTTTTTCGTACATATCATCTGCAATAAATACAAATTTAAGCTGAAGTAAATACTGTTGGTTAAACGGAGAAAACACACAAATAAATTGTCGTCTGAAGTGTAGGGCACAATTAACATAATGTTGTATGAAATAAATACATGCTAAATGTTCAAATTAGATTGGTTAATTCATGTAATGGTTTTTTTATCAAGCGGATATAACATCGGCTGATAACAGCTAATATAATTTATTGAGTTTCTGCGATGGTCGTTGAGAAACATAACATATCAATGGCACACTCCGTGGTGGTTTATACCGCAAGTATTGTCAGTGTGATTTTGAGAGTGACAGTATTCACTCATCCACCAGTTGTCATCGACGTTTAATCTTTACTAAACAGTGGTATTTCGGTGTTGATCTTTATGTTTCGTATACGTATTATTAAATTAACTTTTCTAGCTGTCCATACAAAGCCCTATTTAATGTATACCTATACATCGTAATAATATGCGAATAATAGTTCGTCAATATTTAGGGTTATATGATTATTGTGTATTATAATTTGTATTTGAAAAATTAAATTCTTTGAAAATGTATTATTATTTGTTACATAACGAATCTATAGAATATTTTGGTATATACCTAAAATGTACGTACATTATTCATTTTTTTTTAAATAGTTATATCTGTATTTATATTATTTCATAATCTTAGGCATTATCTTTCTACAAAAATTGGTTTCCAAGTATCATTTTATTAGTACAGAAACTGTAAAACATTCGACTACACATATCAGTAACAATTGTTATAATATTTTGTTGTCTACGTCATTTTCCAATTTATAAAAAACAAGCTGACCCGGCATACGTTGTTTTGCCATATAAATTAATAGTTAGATTTATAACGGATATTTTATGGTAGTCAAACAAAAAATAACTAAATTATTGTAAGTGTGTGGGGATGTGGTATACTGGAATATGACTGAAAGAGGAACAGAGCACTGTGAACGATGACGGCCTATAAACAAAAAAACTTATAGCTCAAACCCATGGGCCACACAATATGTATATGTATAATTATAAGTAGGTATGCAATTTATACAATCTACAAGTTTATTTTAATTTGTAGATAATTCAAAGCTTTTTTAACTTAGACAAATGATATTGCGATAGAAACCTTCTCCGTGATTTACTCTTTCGTTAAAAAAAAAAAAAAAAATCAAGAAAATCTAATAAGTAGTTCCAGAGTTTACCTGTACAAATATTGTCATTTCACATTTATATAGTTAGACATACCATTTATACAACATGTAAACATGAGAAAATTTTAGAGTTAATTCCCGGGAATGCGATAGGCGTTAAACAGAGAAGTCATTCTCATTAGTGATGTAATAATTAATAAATAACAATACACCGCGATTATGAAAATATAACCAATAAAAACCCTTTGCCAATTTTGAGAAAAAACCTCTTAGCACGAAAATATTCAACTGTGAAAAGTTGTATCATTCGACGATCAAGAGATGTACGGAATTATAAATACTCGCATAAGTCTTGATGATTAAATATTATACTTATAATATTGAACACGGTATGGGGAATCACGTTGGATTGTATATACATGTTTACATAATCCTATTAATTCGTTATAAACTTATTACACAGCTAGTATATTGTCTAAATCGGTTTGAAAAGTACAAATAATACTTTTCAGTGAATTGTATTTTTAATGAACTAGCTCGCAAAACTGTTTTGTTAATAACAATATTGTTCTTAAGTAATTCACTCTCGAAGGTGTTCGTATTGTGTGTTGCTGACGCGCTCATTTTACGGCGCTTTCTTTTTTTTATATTAATTTATGCTTTGCGTGCATCTACATTTGGTTATTTTCATTTTACAACATAATATTCAAACTCCGTTGGCGGTTTATAAGGCGTTATGTGTATGGATAATTTTAACGATTATATTATTTTTAAAGAACAACTACATTTCGTTAAATTTCCAAGCATTTTATGTACTTTCAATGTTTAAAATTAATATCTATAGTTATTGTAAAATTAGGAATTTTTTTTTCACGATTTTCATACATTTTAACTTAACTTTTATAAGATACAACATTGATCCTTAATATTTCGTTGTGACATTGTAGTGACACTAAAATTGATATTATATTAGGAAATATAATTGGATAAAATATTAAAGTAATCCCTGATTATACTTTTTTTCGAAATAGATTATTAAAAATAAATACTAGAATTACTATTAATGTTCAATAGAACTCAAAGTAAAATAAAATTAAAATTTTTGACTGTTAAAATATATTAATTTGCATATCTATATTTACAGACAAATATTCAAAAATCAAAAATCATAATTTAATTAAAATTTGTATTGGCATGTTGTTGTTTGGAATGATTATCTCAATCCTTAGCGTAACAGAATTTATTAAATTGATAATTGTTGACATTTCCAGTCGACTTATAATTCTTATTTTTTATTGCAATCATTGTAGATAATCCTATTTTGCATAAGTCAGTAGTTAAAAATAAATGAGATCTTTTAAATGTTAATGCTTATTCGGTCATACTCATAAGATATTCGTTTTGACCAAAGTTGACAAACCATTTTTTATGCTTTTAAAAATCAGTCGTCATCCAGCATCTGAATATCAAGTGCATAGTTTTTAATTTATATTTACACTGTTTACAGTTCATTTTTTTTGCTGACGTGAAAATATTAGTATGATCATCGCATACTTAAATTAAGGTAATTTAGATAATATAAAGGAAAGATAAGTACGTTTTGCTAATCATATATCACATTTTAAAATTAATCACTTTATAGTAATTATTTGTTTCTTAAGTTCATACAATCGATTTAAAACTGAGAAGCAACGTAGAATGCGAATACTCATTTAATTACATCGTCTAAGTATATATACCTCACTTAAAAATGTATAATATTTAATTAATATATCATTTCCACTCTAGTCTAGAATACTCCAATATGAATTTTTAATCATGCCACTGGATAATGAAAGTAAAAAATGCAGTTATTATTACATTTTTTAATTGTTAAAAAGTGATATTAAACAGAAATACTATAATTATGTTTTCATAATTTAAATCCAAATCATTCTGACTGACATGATTGTATTTTTTACTAGGAATTAATACTTATAGAAGGATTTGTAAATTACTCAGTGTACATTCCTAGTATAGCAAGTACTGGGTATAAGGTTTAATACATGGAATAATATTTTAGTAAAGTAAAGTATAATGAAATAAAACGTTTTTGGAGTAGGTACGCCTTATAAATCTCAAAAATAAGTAGGTACCTACCTAATATCAATGTGTAATATGAAAATTTGAGTATTAAAATTTTTTTAGCAATTTAAAAACAATCTTCAAATATCTTGTGTTACCATCAATAAAAATAAAAACGTAATAATTTGAATACTGTTTATTGATATTTTGTTCAAATCTGATTTTATCAACTATATTCGGCTGCAAGTATGAACGTTATCTATGATAACATTAACAAGGAAAGTAATTTAAAATATTCTTATAATTTTTAATATTCAGAATATTGTAAAAAGTATTAGTAATAATTGTCCAAGGCTTTAAGAGAGTAAAATATACTATATTTAAACTGATAAGAAATACTAAATTTTAAAATGTATCATTTAATTAGAAAAATTGTGTACAAAAATACGTATTAAATGCATTTATTAATAATATTAGTTTTTGACGTAGATGAATCGACATTATTTGTTGAAGAATTTGAGTCAAACACTAGTTATGCTTTAGGTAATGCATTTTATTGTATGAATTATGAAATGAGTAGGTATAGTTGATGTGTTCAGTGTTACAAGAAAAAGTGTAAGTTTAAAATAATTTATTTTTATATTAATGATATCCAAATGAATAGAAACTAGTTTAGAGATATTATTAATCAATGCCAAATCTTATCTTCAGTAAATTAAAAATAAAAACCGGAGAAAATAATAAAAATTGATCAAAATGTTTTTGTTTTTTTATTATTATCAAATATTAGTACAAAACTCTTGTATTGTAAATCGTATATACTTTATAACTGTACTTATATGCTTACGTAATGTAATGTATATATACATATGTATATATTGTGTATAAACATTATGAATAAATGATATTCTTTCAGTACAAAAGTTCCAAAACTTATCTTATTATCAGTAAAAACTTAAAAGACACAAACAAATAAATTGCATAAATTTATGTAGTGTATTCAGATGTATATCTTCGAGCTTTTGAATAGAAAAACTAACAGGCATTACCAATCAAAATATATTGTCTTTATTGCCTATATTAATGTACATTTTTTTGTTCAATTGTCTCTATTATAAGTCAACATTGATAAGTCGAAATATGTTAAATAATATATATCGTAGTTATCGTATAGTAGTGTTGCTTGAAAAATTTACATAATTCTCTATGGCGTTTTGATTTCTATAGGATAAGTACAGGTGCGCATGAAATAAATTCAACATCGAAATTAATAATATGCATAAAATTACTACCTACCCAAATACGTACGTTTAGATGGTGCACAGTAAATTATTTTGAATAAACTTCCCACGCAGCCACACTGTAGGGACAATTGTTGGGATCTGAAGTTACATCATTTTCGTTTTTCGCTTCACCGACGTATCCATTAGAAAACTGTATAAGAACGAATCTATTATGTTCCCCCGACCAGACGGTAATATGACACCAAACTCCCATCTTTGTTTTTCATATGAAACGGACATAGTTACTATTATCCGCTTTGTGGGTAAGTCAATATCACCCGATTTCTGTTTGATTGGTTTTAGGCGTGGTCGATTACATATTAGTTGTATTATACGAATGACCCTTTTTCAACGTCCATGCGTATAGAGAAGATAAAAGCTCGTAAATAGAGTATAGGTACACGGTGGATCGACCGAACCCCTTTGTACACAAGCACTTTTACGCGTTTTCATTGTTATCCCGATGTAGGCATTTTAATTTTAAACATTTGTTAGAATATTATTGCTAAAGTGATTCCGACTTATACCACGAACAATAATATAAAATGTAAAATGCGTTGAGTGTATGGTACGTGCAGATAGTAGGTAAATTGATATAGCCCCGAAAATTCGTGTGTGCGCGTCAACGGTCGTAATTTAATAAAAAGTATAAAGTACTAAGGAAGGGGTGTCCCGCGTCGAGTTTTATTGTTATTAGTGAGGTATAGAGAAGTGTAGAGTGACTGTGTAAATAATTTTTGAGTGCCCGAGTGTCCAAACAAAACCACGTACTCGGACTGGGCACCTGGGACCTCACACGAAGTTGCGCTGGCTTCTTGGATTCATTCCGTTCATATAACCATAATAATAATAATAATAATAATAATAATAATAATAATAATATAATATATAAGATGCAGCATTATAAACCTATTTCATTCATAGTTTTTAACGCGGTACGGAAATTAACGTTTTTGAGTTCTCCCACCGTTCCGATGACATTTGAAAAAATAAAAAAATACTCCTCTCCGGAGAAATTCCCTCTGCACTTCTGTAGCAGTTCTTTATAAACGCATAAATAATATGTAAATATATTATAGTCATCGTTTAATATAAAGGGTATTCGAGTAGGTATACATCAAATGTATAGTATACAAAAGTGATAGGAGTTAGATACACAATTTCATAAATAGTTTATTTAATTACATGGACATAATGTTATTGTTATGTTATTAATACTATTACTTGCACAAGTCACAGCTGGAAAACAGTGAGACTTTTACTATCGGATATTGAGTTAGTCATATGACTGAACATTTAAAACGTGAGTGAAAATAAGAAGTATAATAATATCATATTATTATATTATATATAACATTTGGAAATTATTGACATCGCCAACATAGGTACGTTTGAAATAGACATTTTTTCTAGTTTTGTAGAAACTGTTTAACATTTAAAATTAATTATTTTTGAAAATTATGAAAGTAAAGGCTTAAAACATAAATAAGTATTACATTTATATGTTAAATACTTTTAGTTAAGATGATACTATAAAAATATAAAATATTTAGCATACTTAATGTAAAAATAAGATAATTAATAAATTAATATAAATTTTTAATTATTTTTCAACTTTTCAACTGTTTTTTTTTTCAAAATAACAAATTTAAGTAGGTAGATTTAATTGCATTATACTGCACTACATTTCAAAATGCTCTTAAAAAATTGTTGTCATTCTAAATTCAAATCATGCTTTATCATGTATTTTATCGTGCTCCAATTCTCTAGGAAACATCTTAGTATTCACAACTTTTACTATTGTTTAGGTTAGTAATAAGTTTATCGTTTTTTGTCGATGTACGGTATTGTATATTATATACATGTATATCTTATTGATAATATGGTTTCATGAAATGTGTTTAGAATTTTTTATGTTAGAAAATATTTTCTAAAAAAATTATACCATTGAATTATTTAAATATTGAATACGAGTATAGCTTAATTGTTCTCCTTATGTAATAACAATATAAATAAACATTACAAGTAAATATTTTACTTAACCTAAAGCTATAGAGTACCTAAACAAATGTACAATTACCTAGTGCAATAGTTTTTCCTTCATATAACATTATATATCTGTATTTTATATACACTTAGGCGAATGAAAATATTTAATTATTCGGGATGTACAATTGATTTATTTTAGAACATTGAATTCGAATTTAATTGAAAGGTTTAAAAAATATGCTAAATAAATATTTTGAGTTCAAATGTATAAAAGATAAATTGGAAAAATTGAAATGAATAAGATGAATGATTGTGTACGGTACCGTATTTTGTAGATAACCTATTACACAAATTGCATTCTTATAGTGTTTACAACAATTTAATACTAACAGGAAGAATAATATTGTGTTACATTTATTCAGTTAGCTATTTAGGTACTTTAGTATAGTTAAAAATAAAACATAATTTGAAAAAAATAAGCAATTTATAGGTGTGGCTGTTTGGATAATAATTTATTATTTTAGAAGGTGAACCATATTTTTATTGATTTGCGGTAAATATTTTACACATACACAATATGTATTATAGGTACGTAATTGTTCACTAATAACAACAGTATGTGACATTTATGAGACGAGTGGACATTTTATACTTTTTAATATCCGGTACTTACGCAAATGCACGTGACTGACACGTGGCTCAATGCCGCCGTGCTATTGCAACCACCCTAAAGTTTGTTTAAAATAATAAATACTTTATTAATAATTATTATATGGCTAGACCTTCAATTATTACAATAACCTGACGTTTTTGTTTTGTATTGATATTGTTTTTAATATTTATTGCAAGCTGTTTTTTTACCATAATATACGATTGATTAAATGTTAAAAACTCATTTGAAGATTTGAAAACAAAAAATCGATTCAGGTGTAAAAAAAAACTAATTATAGTCATGTATACGCAAATACAAAACATTGTATTATTTTGTTCTAAAACTGAATGTTTCAATTAATATTATTTATTTTTATTTGTTGCGGTTTTGTTTTAGATATGAAACATTTTTGAGTACCTCCAAATTTATATAAAACATGCAAAAATCACGATCCTACAATATTTTTAAAATGCTCTTAAGTTGTTACAGATACTAGATAGTATAATACTTATATTAAACGTAATGAATTTGTATTTTATTATTTTAATTCAGATAACTAAATATTTAAATTGTATATGAGATAATGGTTCATATTCGTTTGGGCGTAAATAATTGTAATATATATTCAATATTCATGAGTCATGATACTCTCATTCGCGGAAATCAGAATCGGGCATACGCGTGTTTTAAAAGAGAAATACGTATAAAAGCATTTTGATACAAAAGCGAAAAAGCGAGATCATAGTCAGCGTATAGTTTTAAATTGAAATCATTTTTTTTTCTAATACGAGCTAAATAACTATTGACACAAATACGAACACTGTAGATATTTATTAAACCCCGAAAATTGTTCTCAAATGCCCGTGTATATATAATACATCCGGTTGTCTATAAAATATTTTAAGAATAATGAATTAAATAAAATTACGTCATCACAGAAGTCTTGGATGTGGACATAAGAAATCACTAGATTATAAAAATTCGCAGTATTTAAATGTCATATGCCTAATACCTACTTCTATAGATATAGATGAGATCACATTCGTTATTTAATAATTAAATAGTATTAATTTTATCATCGCATTATTGTTTGTTGATTTTTACATCGGGCCAGACGATTTTAAACATATCATAAGTATTTTATATTATTCTTAGTCATCATCGGTGAACATATATTAAGTTAATTATATAAATTTGATTTTTAGTATGATAAAATAACAAAAAAAAAAAAACAAGCTAAAAAAGGATTGTATTATTAAATGATAATATAAATGCTATATATTATATATTATTCAATTATAGTAACATTTAATAATTGATAATTTTGGACTCATAAATTCAATTGAATTGCAGATTTAATTCATTCACATTATAGTCTTGAATATTATAATAATAACTTAAACCTTATTAGAAATTGGGTAAATTACAGATATATTATAAAAATACTAGCTGAATTATTCGACTAATTTTACCACGTTTAATAATCTGTTTAATAGTTATCATATTCATATAATATTATAAAAGCAGCATTAAGTTTTGGTGTAGTTTGTTTCAGTGCATAGATACATAACATATAATTTAGAACTTATAGTACCTATTTAATTAGTATTCATTATCATAAGTTTCTAAGTCCGAATAAATGTAATTATTGTTATTGTTATTGTTCATTTAAATAATAAAATGGAATTTGCTTAGCATTAGATTCAAATTAATTTTTCTAAACATTTAAATTTAAGCTGATATTTTTACATTCATCGTAATAGCAAATATAATAAAAATAATCGAATATGATATAAACTCGATTTGCAAGTTGAGCCATACAGACAAGAGATAGTAAAAACTAAAATCGTACTAATAATTATTATGTTTACAACAATATAGTACCATGTCCCGTGAGCTTAGATATATGTAAAATAAATAATAATTAATATGCATCAGAGTTTATATTCATACAAAAATAGAATATAATACTGTATATACATAATATACATAATATATATATCTTATCATACATATAATAATATGTATTACATTCTGAATTCTGTATTACATTCTAAACTAACAACTTGAAAATAATAAATTACTATCTTAAATTTACATGTAGTATTCTGCCTTATTGCAGAGTTTCATAAAATACGGCAAGAACATCAACAACAACATCAACAACAACAACAATTTAATATAATGTACCAGCAATATTATCATGTTTTACGTTTTTATGGATCACGTCCATAATATAGTTGTTGTTGTCAATAAACTGCAGAAACTCAAAAGTACAATGATAATTATAGTATAATCAGACACATGTCGGATGCTGCGTACGACGTACCATCAATCTGTATTAATCGTAAATTAATCGTTATCGTTAATAACCAATTTAAAATTATAATTCATAATAATATATATTTATAATAAAATGGGCAATTAAAAAGTCGACATATTATTTAGGTAACATTGTAATGGCTAATATTGTAATTCAAATTTGTTTATTTAACTTAATCTAATAAGTAATAATATTGGTACACAACTACTCATATTTTACTAAATATATTTTAATAATAAGGTTTAAATAAAAGTAGTATGTGTAATTATGCAATGTAATGTTTAAGCCTGAGTAGAATGAATAATAACGTTTTTGGAGTGTTGAATTTTCGTTGTTGATGTATGTATAACATAATATGTATTATATTACAATATGTGTCAAAACTTACAATTAGTATTACAGCATACAATTATCTAAAAGTAATAATAATAAAAACCTATCATATTGTAAATATTTTAGAATTTTAAAATATTACATACCTAAGACATTACTTTTGTAAATATTAATCATTATTTATGAGTAATTTTAATATATCGAAATGAGGTTTTTTAAAACGTGTATTACAAATAAATATTACGTATTAAGTAATTTGTATATTATATTATTATTTTAACATGACTATTAAAAATAGAACGTTTACAAATGTGTACATATTGAAAATATTATAATACTCGTATTTTGAACCAATGACAATAAGTATTATTTTGTCGACATAAAAGATAGACGAGAGGTGTACTTATAGGAAAATTATCTATACGTGAAATTTAGCATATTGCTATTAAATAATACCATAATTATTAATTACTATAATTACCATTAAACAATGATAATTTATGATAAAATATAATAAAATAATAAGACATAATATTATCTAATACTTGCATACCATATTTTGTTCTTATTTTACGTTGTTGGAAATGTAATTATATTTCAGATTTAAATCGTAGTAATAGGGATTTATTAGTTATTTGCAATAATGTATTTTTACAGAGTTTAAATTAATTACAAAAATATTATTGCATATATGATTGACTACGCACAGTAAAGTATTTTGCATAATAGTACCTGTGTTGTACCTATACTCATTTAGGTGCATTATTCATATAATACATCACAGCTGTCTACATTATAGCTCTTTTATTGCATGTGATGATTGATCTTTTGTCGTAATCAATCGCGTTACGAAGAAAATCAATCAAATAATACATTTGATTACATTTCTAATGATAATTAATTAATTAATCATAATAAACCATATATATATTTCTTGTGCGTACTTGTGCAGTAGGCACACAAAAACGGGTGGGTTTTATTTATTTATATTTTTTTCTTCCGCTATATAAGTATTGTAAAGGCTTTCGTGAAATAATAACTCTTACACGTGTTATTATAATATTAGTTATACATATATATATATATAATATGTATACATGGTATACCAGACATGGCGTTTTAAAAGAAAACACCTGGTACGTACAACGAACCAATACTTTTTACATGCATCAGTTTTGTTCGTGTTTTATTTTTCTGTCAGTATGATGTATGGTCGGATTTCCAACATACGTACGCAAAAGTTAATCTGGTCACAAAACACGGGTCGCAATAATGTATTATTGCAGTCAAACGACAAATAATGAAACGGTACGCGTTTCCCATATGATATTGTTATATAATAATGTGTCAGTACAACGACGCGCGGAGATGACTTCTTGTTGCTAAACTGATATAACTAGCCTATTACATGCACGCCGATTATAAACGCAGCTTAACAGCACAATGGGTACGAATTTTACGGCCAATTGTAGATCGCCACCCTACTTTTGTACGCGGACCCCGCAATAATAATAATAATAATAATAATACGTGTTGGACATACACAATATGTATAATATAATGACAATAGTTTTATCAATACCGGACGCAAAGAGAGCACAATGCAAATGATAAATTTCTGTCAGACGTGTTGGGAATATTAGAGATGTACAAAAGAAAACTGATATACGTATACGCAGGTAATAATAGTCTGACGGACGTCTGTAAGAAATGGTACGGGAAAAGAATCACGGTGAGACGAGCGAAGAAAAATATAGCGGGTTTTTTTTTATGTAACCATAACTATATTAATTTTGTGTGTACTAAACGCGTAAGAAATTAATAGTGTACATAATAATAATGTAATATGTATAAATATTAAAATATCACGCGAAATTAAGATCTCGTATACGAGGACTGAACGTTGGCAAACACTATTGTTACATAAATATTAGTATGTTTATTTTAATTATTAACATCTATTCGAAGAGCGGTATTTGCGAATTAACCCGGCCCTATGGTTACTTCAGATATATTGCAAACAATAAATGCAAACGAACAAAAGCGAAGTGTATTCATCGGTAAGTATAATATGCAAGGTTTTCATATTACTCCGTTTCCCTTTTATATTTGAGTAGAAAATTCACTCTAGAATTACACTAACCGCCTCGCGATCGGTTGTAAACATTGTATGCGAGATTGGAAATTCGTCAAAACACCCGATTACTCATCAACATTTTCGTTTTATCGGTAAAAGCATTCTTGCGGCTTCGTACGGCGGACTGTGACAAAGTAGGATTTTGCATGGACATAACGGAATACGCTTATTGGAGTAGGTACCGCTGGACATGCCACTGACGCCTACGCTAAAATGTGCTCTGGTTAAATCCCATGGTTAAATATAAGGGAAGGATAAGTGAATCACCCCCTCCTTGGTGTCAATATTTTAGTAAATTAATGAGTAATACCGTTTTATGGCAACGTATAATGTACGCAGTAGCGTCTTTAAAAGGCATATAGGCTCCGAAATATTAAGGGCCCCAAATTTACATAAATGTCATTAAATACGAAATATTATAATTTTATAATTCTTTTTCTATGTTTTTTGTATGAATCTGAAACGAAAAAATATTAAATTAGCTTTGGATACCTAAAATTGTTTTTATATTATATGTATTTATTAAAAATATTATTTGGATTTTTTTCCAATTTGAAAAATTCAAAGTCTATTTTAAAACAGCTATCGAATTTTATTATGTAGACTGTAGAAGTAGACATTAATGAACATGTATTAATTTTAGAATGTACGAGTATATACATTTAAAAATTTAAATTTCTGAATTCAGTATTTCTAGGATAAATACAAATTTTTAAAATCAAATAAGCTTGGAAGTACCTACCGTGAGCCAGAAACGGTTAAACTGCTTATTTTTAATGAGTATTGAATATACTGGACAGTGGACTTCTATCAAGTTTACATTGTGAAAATATTATGGAAAAGTTTGTGAATAAAAAAGCTAAGAAGAAACCATTAAAAAGTTTATAGTAATTGACAAATTTATATCAATACTGTTTTTTATGACAATTATTTTAGTTTTTGGTTAATGAATTACAAAAAATATTTATAAATTAAGATGTTATAGACGTAAAAATAAATATAATTAATTTTGACCGTCCGTTTTGAAATCATAATAAACAATAACAAGCAATAAGTACCAGAAATTCAAACAAAAATTCACTTTTTACTGAAAAGTATATTTATTAAATAAATAATAATAATACAATATTATTTATGTGTTAAAAATGCATGTATCATGATTAAATATTATAAGGCCCCCGAAATATGTTGAGCCCGGAGCCCCATTTAACCTTAAGATGGCTATGACTATAACAGTATAAGTAATTAAAATGTTTTTTCTATTTAAAGTATGTACTTTATTAGTTCAAAATATTGGGGAATGGTTATGGGCTCTCTTATTCAATTGTTCTAAGCGTTTTTGTACATTGTATATCAATTTCCCCTCCCCCATTATGGTCTGGTTATAACCGCCACTGCTTAATCCTCCGTATAAAAGACCATCGAACGTCAAACCCTTCCGGCAGACTTTTACGTTTTAGCCGATTGAAGACAGTCGGACGATGACAGTCCTTGTCTATAGTCTCAAGGCTACAATACCCCATATTTCAAACTTACACTATCTTAAACGACGAGAGCAAAACGACCGTCAGACACCATGTGAGACTGTTTTTTTTCACACCCCAAAGATAGGTATATTAGCAAGCTTTTGTATATGATAAATTTTCAAGGTGGTATAATAAAAATAAAACTAATTTTGGTAAATTAATTTTATTAATAGTAAATAGTAATTTTTTGGAGGGCATTATCACTATTATTTTACTTGGCAATCTGCAAGTACAGCGTATATTACTTATGTAAGTATAATTTAATAAAAAAAGATCCATTACAGGTTGATTGAATTTTTAATTATTGTCATAATGACTTGTATAACTAGACTATTATAGGAATTCAAAATATTATACTTATTTAAAAATATCGAATTGATATTAATTGGTCCATCAGTCACTACGATATTCAAACCATATACGTTCGGTGTTACCTATGTATAGCTTGAAAATAATAATAATACACCTATCGGTAATCCTCACACCGCGACGCTTCGATATGATAATAATGTGTAAACCGTTTAATAACCACGAATCGTGACTCGTGAACATGTATTATTATAATATAAGATTATTATCGACAGATAGATAGATAGATAGATAGATAGATAGATAGATAGATAGATAGATAGATAGATAGATAGATAGATAGATAGATAGATAGATAGATAGAGAGAGAGAGAGAGAGAGAGAGAGAGAGAGAGAGAGAGAGAGAGTGAGTGAGAGAGAGAGAGAGAGTGAGTGAGAGAGAGAGAGAGAGAAGGAATAAAGTTGACGAATAATGATGTTATTGCAGCAGTGTTCGATGCGGTATTTGCAAATATTATGCTAAATAGATTTCTTTTTACTATAAATATTATGTATACTTGCTAAATCATATTGTACTTAGATACATCATGTATTTCGTGTTTACTTATTAGTTATTTAATATTTTATACTCGAATACTTCTTGTATAAGCCACATGCACCTACACTCCACATTATTATAATATTATTGTCTCAAACGGGCGTCAATAAACTTACTATTATTGTACCGCATTATAATACAGTTTATTATATTATGCAGTTATTTGAAAACCATATATGTATATATATATATATATATATATATACACATGCTTGTTCTGCCCGTATATTCCACGCTTGTAGGTACTTGTGTAAATATACACACTTCTCCAATGTGTGTGCGTGCGTGCGTGCCTGTGTGCGTGCATGTGTGTATAGGTACATAATATGTGTATGTGCATGTGTATACGTGTATGCGTGTGTGTGTGCGCGCGCGCGTGTAGGGTTAACTAATCTTCTGTAGCGTTTCGTAGTCATGCGACGGATTTAACAAACGACATCCGTCAACCGCGCGCGTTATCCGCCGCCACCGACAACAATGGCCGTGGGCATAGGTGAGGCGCACGGATGATAAGAGCTAATCACCGCGTAAATACAACGCGTTCGGAAAGTCGGGTCGTAATCGTTGATAACGCCGGTGCCAGTGCTCGGCTCTCGGCTCTCATCCATCATCAACTCCTGGCGGCCCCCGCCCGCTCCCACCGCCGCCGTATGTACACTGGCATGGGGTGCCCGGTGTTTACTCAATGATTCACATTATCTCGTCAGCTCACCCGCCCGCACACACACACACACACACGCGCGTGTGCCCGGGCGCGAGGGCCGCACGGCCGTGTACGCATATTATAATATATTTTGTTGTAATAAAACAGAGCCGTGGATAACGTTTTTCCCTCTCACTCTCTCTCTTTTCTCTTCTCCAAAACGTGTTCTTCATAAAATTTTTATACGATAAAATACCTATTATTATTATTATTATTATTATTATTATTATTATTATTATTATATTGAGGGAAATATCCGTAACGATAAATATCGTGACTTATGGTCACGCAATGATCATAAACGAAAATACAATATTATTGAACATATTATTATATATTTTTTGCATTTACCTCTGATTTTTCCGAAAAAACCAGCCATAGCGGTTTCGATTACACACCCGAACCCTTAAGTCTTAAGTATATATATATATATCAATCTGAATAGCAGGATACCGAACACTAGGGGGTAAAATAAAAGGTATTTTATATAATATAATACTATATCGGAAATAATCCGGGACCTGACTGTCATGGAAATGTTCCGCTAAGAAGCAGCTGTTATAATATTATAATATATTGAGTATTAAAGAACATCGAAATGCTAAAAACGTTAGGTCTATTTAGGTTATTTAATAGATATATACGGGTTGAGAAATTTTTCTTGAATAATGGTTGTGTATATATATTACGACGACACAGCGGTTGACCAGTATTGTATGGTTTTCACTAGAAACGTTTTGATACCATTTTAATCCTAAACACATGTACGTCTCGACTATTCAAGACCTCGAGATAGCAATATTATTCACAAATTCACCGTTGACGCCAAAACTTACCAAGATCATATTATGAACATTATAATATTATTTTCATAATATTTTAAATATCATATATTTTCAAATATTTATAAGTATATTAAATATATTACGACACATCACGTCCGCCGTATACATAATTACTACGCTCCGTGTATAAATCAAACGCGGAATACATTATAATTTATAATATTCTATTTAGGTTCCTAAAGAATATGCTTCCCTTAATTAAAGGTTGAGTATTATTCATAACAACGATCGTTTCGAGCACGTATTTATAAATCGGGTCCTTAAAGAGGCAGATTGGTATAATAATAACGTGTGTAAATAAAACCAAAAATATATTATAACAATTGAAAAGAATACTGTAGTAACACTAATATAACTAATAGTATAATAAGGGCTATTGATAAAAACCAACTGTGGCGTTGTAAAGTATTTAGCGATTTAATGTAATGTATAATACAAAATGTCCGGGTGTTTGCCAACAATGTTTTCATATCACGTTTAACCTTTCGAAGTTATTGACAAAAGCGTTTGAAAATCAATTTTAATCGTACAAATGTATAATAAAACACGACTCTAATATTATACCGTAGGGCTACCGTATAATCGGTAATAGACGGTATTGTGCCAATAGTAATTTAAAAGATACAATAACAGTATAACATTTATAGAAGCAATAAATCAATAATATAAAATGATTGTCTACTCAATCAATCGTCATTTAATATAGTTTTATATAAGAACTAATGTAAAAGGTCTGCCAAGAATATTTTCCTTGTGATAGCACAGTTAACCTTTTATCGTTTCCTATGATAATGGATTTCATTTTTATTATTTTATCGTAGAAAACAAAACTTAATTTTACTTTGGGACCTTGTCCATATTTTTTATTATAATGTATACCAAAAGTTTTTTTTTTTTAAAAAAAAAAGGCCATTTATTTCGACATATAGTATATAGTGTATAGACGTTGTACTCTATTGAGGGAGCGGAAAAAATGTCCATGGAAAAAAAACTCAAAGATAAAAACACACCACGGAAATAAAAGTCCATGCGAGTGCCGTTGTACTGTTTTACATAATCTTTTTGATTGTTGACTAACTCAAAAAAGCATAATAAAATAATTTTTTTTTTTATTCGATGATAAAGTAATAGTACATATTTAAAATATAAATGAAATAGGAACACAATTCTATAAATACAAAATATTCGCGGGCGAAATGGTAACAGAATAATAATTATGTAATTGGTCATCGCAATATTATTGACAATAGAATATAATCATAGTCATAATACTAATAAAAATAATTTTAATCATAATATTATTATCATAATTTCCATCATAATAGTTGGACAATAAAAATGCAACTTATTGACAGGGTGCATTATTATATAAGAACACTCATAATTTCCAAACTTATATTTATCACATTTATAGGAACCAAAGAAGTTCTCATTAATTTAAAACCACTAAAACCATGAAAAAAGTAAATTTAATATAATATTTACATATTAATAAATGTATTTATATTTAAATTTTTTTGGTGGGTTTTTTTTCTGTGTGTTTTTTATCCATGATGATCTTTTATTTTGGATTTTTTCCGTGCGTTTTTGTCGCTATTCATTCTATTATAGATGTATACGTATATAATATATATTACATCTGAATGCTGTGCTCATATTGTAATATGCTTTATAAAAAATAAATTGGGATTATTATTACAAATGTATTAAATGTGTATAATGTAATTAATATTGTATATATGTATGTATGCAAGTATGTACCTACCTGCAACTTTTTAATAGGATCAAAAAACCAACAATATTAAAAGGCGCTAACGAGAGAGATTAGACAACCGCCAATGTGCGATAACCACGAATAAATAATCCCTTTATAAAAGGAGCTTATATGTTTACATATAACACGCGTACTTAAACCCGGAGGTAACAGCATCATAAAATTGAGTAAATTTCATCTATACAATGACAATTTATGTTCATATTATGTAAAACAGAATAATAATATAATTAGTACCGTAAAATAGCATAAAAATAATACAGCCGATGTCTCGATAGTATAGCTGGAGATTCTCGCTAATAGTCGAGTACGATTTCAGGACGCTTTTTTGATTTTGAAAGACCGAATTCTTCTCAGTTTGTATTTTCTGTACTCAGCCTTTCGGATTCGAGTTATCACGAATGAAAAATCTACTGTTATAAGTAACATTTACAATAAAAAATCAAGTATAGTTATATAGGTTATTGATTATTATAAATTTATAAACTTTATTAGCTCTAAGTACAAAAATATATTTCAAACAAGAAAAACGAGAATTTGAATAATAATATATAATACGATAAAGCATTGCATCCAGCGAAGTGTAGTGTCTATGTGTTTTGAAAAAGCTAAATAATATTTATAACATAAAGTACGAAATCATTGAATTTGTTCTTGTAATAATAAAGTTGCTTTAAAAACTGTATTTAATAAGACAAAATGCGTTTAATGAAAAAAAAAAATCACTTGGTTTTTAGATTGTATCTTTAGATTTGAACACATATATACATGGGTCATTAAGACTTTGTTCATAATTTTAATAATTATAAAACATTGTACAGCGTGTAAATTGGCATATAAATAATACAAAACCAATAATGTGCATGTGGAAAAACATAGACTAAAATATATGTTCATATTATTATTAGACAATAATAATTACTTTTTTTAGACAACTCAATTCTCACTATAGTTAATAACCTATGTGACTATATGCTCAATTCAAGATGAATAATTTCACTATGCATAATATTATAATTCTTAATTGACATTAAAAATACGTATATAATTTATGAAATATGAAATACGATCATACAAAAACCTATAATGAAAAGGAAGAGTTAATATTTCTCTTATGTTTTCTAGTGGAAGGACTTTTTCTCATGCACACTATTAATTATCAATATATTTTTATATGTAAAATAATATGAATTTTAATATTTTTAACATAAAGCTTCATAAGTATAAAATTAAATAATTTTCTACCATGTCTAACTAATAAGAGTGATTTTTTTTTTTTTAATAACAAACAATATGATTATTAAGAAAAGCTGTAAAAGTTGATTATTTGCGCACTTATATGCTATATTCTATCAGTTCTATGCTAAACTAACTTAGATATAATGTAATTTCAATAATCATAACTTAAAAATAAGTATAAGTAATAAGTATACATTATTAATAATTTATTATTATTAATTTTTGTTGTATTCATAATTTTTTTTATATTTTAGTTATGATTTGTACGACCTACTTTTTTAAAATGTTAAATTCTTACATTATACAGCATTCTCGTTATAAAATATACTCTTAGATTTTGTAAATTTTCACATTTTTAGATTCTGAACGGAGTGATGGAATCTATTGATTTTACAATGATGTGTGCTTTAGATTCTGAATTGATTTTACAATGATGAGTGTTTTTTTTTTTGTGCCTGACGACAACTTTTTTTGCAGTAAAAATGCTTCGATTTGCTTATACACCAACTTTTCTGAAAGGAAAGTGAATGTAGATGATACTAGGGTGAGTCAAAAATCCAACTTTTATAATATTTTTTGCAAAAATCGAAAAAAACAATAAAAAAATTACGAAAAAACGGGAAATTTTACGCAAAATCACGTTTTTACAAACTACATTTTTTTAAAATGCTCTAACTCAAAAACGAAAAACCGCAACAACTTGAAATTTTCACCAAATTTTTATATTGGTGTTCTCTATACTAAGTTTTCAAAGTATTTTGACATATTTTGACTTATTTATAGACAATATAAATTTTCGATTTTTGTAATTTTTTTTTTTTTAAACACCTATAAAATTTAATTGGCTGGCCGAAAACTCTCGAAAATTTAATACAAGGTTTATAATAAGTTAAACTCATTGTCACTAGAAAGTATCAGAGATCGTTTCACTCAAATTTTTTTTATAAGCCCATAAAGCTCAAATTTGTATGAAATATGTCAAAATCACGATAATTTGCAAGTTATTTTGTAGATAAAAATTCATAAAATTTCTTCTGTTTATACTTAAGGTTCAAAATTTTAACGCTAGATTGTCCATAAGCTTACCTTCAAAAATATATAAAAAAAATTCTACCAGACTTAAGAGGAAAAATTTTATGACTGTCTTAAATTTAAATTTTTACGAAATTGCATTATAATTCAATTTAAATATAAAATACTATATTATTATATATACATTTTAGACAAACATATTTACTCCGTTCAGAATCGTTATTCGTATATAATGATATCTATCATTGCATTCAAATTTAACAAATCCATTTTAATAATGACCTATCCTCTAAACGAGGTACACTCCACCCCCAACTGTACAGCAAAGCGAGGCCCACCCGTTCTTTTTTCAATTAACTTCGGAATTTCTAAGAAGCTGACGTAGAAAACCAACTTAAACAAAATAAAAAAAATACCCGCACAACATATATACAAATAAGAGAACTCTCGATTCTTTAGTAAACTATAAATCAATGATTCAAATAAAATCCTTTCTCTAACTGTACACCTCAATAATTCGATCACTAATCACATCTTATTCTAGCTCTAAGGTTTCTGATATAATATTAAATATGATTCAAATCTTACAAAAAAAGTTCTTGAGGATTTGTTTAAAAGCCAGCAAAATACTCAACTAGACCAGTTCACAGTTTAGAAACTTCCATTCATTACCCTAAACTTTCGAAAAACTCATTCCTTCAATACAGAATTCAAAATTACAAACATAGGTATGTCTCTTACCTCGAATACAATAATAGATAGTCTTGTATCAGTCAGCAGAAGAATACCCATCTCGCATTTCAGACGCAGAACAATAAAAAACAATAAAATACACAAAATATATTATATATACACAATATATCTTTTCGTACGACTTATATGATATATTTGAAGAGAACAATCAATACTTCAATTTTCCATGTCTATTTCACAAAAAACTAGAAGACTATAACATTTCTAACTAAAAACAAATAAAACATTATAATTTCTTTGTGAACTTCATTTTTCTTCTAATTCCTGTACTTGATAGATTGTTAAGTATTTATCACGTATAGGTAATAAAATGCTTTTTCAACATTTTACTTATAATTTGTCTTGAAAATTCTAATTCACGGATATAAATGTATTATTTACTTTATAATGTTAATTATTTTGTAACTCAATATTGATACAAGCCTACCTACAAGTGCTATAACATTTATTTAAACTGAGAAATTTTGCTTGACCGTCAATACTAGATGTCAAATAAAGTTTTAGACTTAACTATTTGAGAATTTTTAAATGTTCATCAACTATAGTAAAATCAAACATTTTAAAACCAATTGTATTTCTTAAAGACAAGAAAAAATTATAAAAATGATCTATATGTAGATAGTTGATGTAGGTAAATTAATGAAACGAAATGTAGAAACAGAATTATATTATAAGTAATAAAGATGTATATAAACAAATCTAATTTACATTATAATCAAACAACTTTAATGCTATCTAGCAATATTCAGTATTGCATAAGAACAAAGAACCCTTGTATCAACTTTTAAATTACGCAGTAAATAACGGCATACCCCAGACACCTATTGTGTATTATATTATATCATACATAAATCATACATAATTTCCTAAGAACAATACAAATTATACGTAAATAATTCAAGTAAAAATAATTTAGCCTAATGCATGTATACGATTAATGTAATATTAATGTATATTTATTTTGTATAGTCATTATAGTAATTATCAATTTCTGTTGTAGTTAGATATAGCTTTAATGTATTTCGTAATGTAAAATTTATAATATCGACGCTGATATTTTATGTTTAAACAATGTCATTTAAAATTTCATCAATAACACAATTTATGATCATCAACTTAATAATCTTTTTTCTTTCGATAATATGTACTGCGCTTACTTATCTTTATAAAAAAATTGGACATTTTAATCGTTTTGCCGTTCGCCGTTAGTGATAATTAGACGTGTTTGGCTAGCCAATAATGGTTTTAAAAGCCGGTCGAATACGACATTAGTTATTGTTTAAGTTATACACTTTTTAAAAGTATAGTAAATATATCAAAGGTTATATAAATATGGCATTTCTGTCGAATGGAAATCGAATACATTATTACAGTATTTTCCATGAATGTTCTTTGTTTAATAAGAAGTAAGAGCGGTTCCCATATTCTCCGTGGAACTCAGAACTCCATAAAAACTTTCATTTGCTTTACATGGTTATACAAATTTAACAAATTGCAAAATTAATTATCATGCTTATATTTCACGGAAAACGCAAAAATTTGTGCTATTTTCGTCACATTGTAAGGGTCTTCAAATCTGATCTGTTATACTAAAAATTGCGTATAATATTGATATTTTGTGGCAAATATTGTTAAATGTCAAGTACGATAAGTATTATTATATTTTCTACGAACGTATTATACAAATGTCTTCGTGTTATTGTCAAACGAATAACTGTTGTATGGTTGTGTAGATTTTAAAATGTAAATATCAATTGAATACTGTACCTACACATCAATAAAATATATAAAACCGCGCAAGTAAACCTTTGCATATTTATTTTGGTGATTTAAATTAATTGTGATTGGCGTGTGTGGTGTGTCGAAGACTGACGTAAGAGTCTCATTCTTTTGTATCCAATATTTTTTTATTCAGTAACTACATGTTTTTGATTTGATTTTACAGCTAATACGTTCGTATGACGTGCAATGTAATATACTATATAGATTAAAATAGACCAATGCCATTTAATTTATAGTCATTTTTCGTAAACATTTTATGACTCTACAACGTATAATATAACTCAGCGCAATATTGGATATGACGGAATCGATGTAGGTAATATCGTTACGCGCATTGTACCTACACGTATATGTACAATAAGTTACGTTATA
The DNA here is from genome assembly GCA_025469195.1 of Chaitophorus viminalis. NCBI lineage: Eukaryota > Metazoa > Arthropoda > Insecta > Hemiptera > Aphididae > Chaitophorus > Chaitophorus viminalis. The sequence goes on along the minus strand of JAIPRK010000021.1, from coordinate 33,657 downwards.
CACACACACACACAACACATGATATTATACCGATGTTAAATTTTCGTTGGGTCGATTCGTGTCGTTGGTTCTGTCAAAATAATACCTACCATAATAATAATAAATATTTAACGAATATAAAATTGCATGTCGCGCGCACAACACGTATTGTTGTACAATATATATTATATTATACACGATGTATGTAGGGCGACACTTTGATGTCCAGTAATGTGTCTCAACAGGAGCCCAGGTGGTACCGGGCGTGCACAATAGGAAGAGAGAGACACTGAATATATGCGTTCGTTTGTAGTGCGTGCGCGGGTGCTCGTGTATGCACGAGAAAGATAGAAAAGGGTGTGAGAGAGAAAAGGATCGTGTTTTGCATGGAAGTGCGTGTGTGTGCGTGTGTGCATGTACTAAAGGAGACAGAGAGAAAGAGAGTGAAAGAGGGAGAGAAAAGTATACGCGAGAGAGAGGTAGGAACGAAAAAGAGAAAAAGTATAAAAGTATATTATACCACTGCGTTTGTGCGTGTAGGGCGATTGTGAATGTTTGCAAACACTCCCCGTCATGACCCTATGACTTGTATAAACGTCGTCGTTGTCGTCGTGTTAGTCGCTTGCCCTGTACGCTGCAAACTTGACGACCCTCCTCCCCTCGCACACCGCACAAGTACGGGGCGTAATACGGAGCTCTTGGCAAATTGTATATACACACGTATAACACACACACACACACACACACATGCGTGTTCACACGTACACACACACGCACACACACGCACGCATAAGAGGAGCATCGTCGGATATTGGACGTTTTCACCGTAATAATAACACGGCGAGTATTGTCCCGCCCTAACCCATCACCCGTCAGCCTTGCGCTGTTATCAACGACGCATATCAATGTGTGTGTGTGCACGTATGTGTTTGTGTGTTCGTGTTTGCACGTGTTTGTGTGTAGGGAGGTCGTCGATGCTTCAAGACAGCTGTCTCTCTTTTTCTCTCTCCCCTTTCTTTCTCCGCCCCTTCTACTTCTTTCTCTTTTGCTCTCACTTTCTATTTCTCCGTGTGTGTGTGTGTGTGTGTGTGTGTGTGTGTGTGTGTGTGAGCTTATACGCGTATGTCTGAGTATGTGTGTTTTCGGTTTTGTCATGTCGTTCTCATATATTGAGTCACAAAGACAACAAAACGCGACAATCGATAATATATGGTATATATATATATACACATGGGTGTACAGGCGCGCGTATGTGGTGTGTACACGCGTGTTATTTGGATGACGGTGATTTACAATTATATATTTATAATGTTAAGGCCAACGCAATTAGCCGCTATCAGATTTTTCTCATATCGACCTCATCCTTGCAGCCTCATTGCAAATATAAGCGTGTTTTAAGATAAGTTCTCCAATTTCTATTTCATACATTCGTTTTCGCAGTTTAAATTAATTATCTATCTAAATTCCTTAACAATAGCGAACTATCCTGATTGTTACGCCAGCTGCATGATGATATTGCATGGTTGTTACATTATAATATTATGTTAACCGATGTTCACTAGGAAAACATGATTATATCGAACAATATATTATTATGTAAGAGAAAGCACAATACGACGTGTTCATCGCTCATATGTTTTGTGTGTCTTACCATTTTTGTAAAAATTAGTTATACGAAAAAGTTAATAAATTTTTAATCGAAATTGTGTCCAGTAATTTCTGATTTTCGACCAAAAATGTGCTATATTAAACTCCACAACTTGTATACAAATACTATAAAATATTGTTTTAATCAACGTATATGAAATCGAAAAAGGTTAAGAATAACTAGTAGTTTTTCTCGATGGGAGGGGGGGGTGGTAGTAATAATAATGTTTAGCGTAATTATTATTTTCGTCTCTGAGTATGGAATCCGCGTTATTCGTTACTTCATAGTACCACGAAAGTACACACCGATCGTCGTGAAGTCACCATGAAATTCCCGACGGCGGGCCATCCATTAAAGATTTACATCGAGAAAACCGTGTGTCCAAGAGCATGCACACTATACGCGTATATATGTGTACACATTGGCAACGTATACCCTCTCTTCCACCTGGGGGTGAGAATGTATACATGAAACTACGAAAGTTACGGGTTTGTTTGTCCGTGGACAGGGACGCGTGTGTGTATACCACTACGCGTTATCAGGTATACTAACGTATCAGTGTCTATATACCTAAACACATTAAATAATTGATTCCACGTGCGTAGGCATTAGACATTAATAAGATACATACAATAATATACAATAGACAAACAAAATTTTATATAACAAGTACCCACATGGTGGGTACTACATCATACATCATAATATATGTTTGATTTGTCTGCGTTTCGAAAATATTGTTCAATCGTATGTATATTTACAATAATATAATATACGTGTGCACGTAAACTGTCATGTACATAATATATATATATAAAATCTAACCTATGCACGTATTTGTGCTGTATGAGTTTTCATTAAATAAAAAAACCGTTGTCGTTGTGTATTCGTAAGCATTGTATTGCATATGTATATATGTATACATACAATATATACTTACAAACGAATCTATTCTATTCTATTTATATTTTCTCGTTGAATTGTTTGAAATTTCCTCCCCCCTAGGTCATCATACCATCGGTGTACTGGGTTTCCATGTATATCCATGTATTCCTCCGTGGGCAAGAAAAAGATATTATTATATATGGGTACATACGACACGAGGCGAGTGGGTTCGTAGTGGATTTGTGTGTGTGTGTCCACCGTGTACGTGTTGTACGTGTATGTATATATATATATATTATTTTATTCACACACTACACGTCGCGTATGATAATAACATGACGTGTGTACATGAAGAAATGAAATATTCTTGCGACGCGTAACACTGTCAATACATTGTGTTAATGATAATATGTATATATATATATCGTATACTGATACATATATATGAGTGCCGGACACTGCTGCAGGGACCGTTAGCGGGTGCGGTGTGTGCACATTTTACAATGCAAATAAGTCTTGGCCTGTTTTTGTGCGCGCGCGCGTGTGTGTGTGTGAGTGTACGTGTGTACGAGTGTGTACACTTCACTACTACGGGCACACACACCACCATCGCGGCCGGTTTATCCGCTCGACGCATGATGCGCATTAATTTTATTACGGCGGCGGCGGCAGCGGACGGGCGAGCGAGTGAGCGAACAAGGGGTGGTAAGTACGGCAATCTAGTACCACCGTCGCGCGCGCATTCTTCTTGCTGTGGTGTGCGCGACTCCGCTGCACGCGCAGCCTGGGCAGCGACGGCGGCGGCGGCGGCGTCGGTTCGTTTCTGGTTTATTGCGGACAAATATTGATGTTTGGCAAAGAACATCCATTTGAAAAGTACAACGGCACAAGTACACAAAACACCACGACGGTTACCTATATAATATTCCCCTTGGCCAATGTCACTAAACTATATATTGATGAGCCGCCGGCCGCCATGGTACCCAAATTTACCGAATCAATGTTATTATTAAGTGTGTTTGCGACGAAAATAAATATAATATACATATATATATAATACGCGCGTAAATAGTACATAATAATAATAATAATAATAATATGATAACAAAATGCCGTCGCCAGTGTACATAAACGTATATTATAGGTACTACATGTTATAATTTTTGATCGCGTGCAAAAGAGTAAATAGGATTTTTATAAATCTTTATCGCATTATATAGATATTCACCCAAACATGCTTTATAATATTATGCATACGACGTGTGATTATCTACTGTGTGCAAACGTGTACCTATAATAGAGGGAAAGTTACAGTACGGTTCTAATACGATAGTTACTATATTATGATTATTTGAATTGGGTTGGATGCTCGCGGATAAGTTATGTACGAGTACTATCTATAGTTGATCGCAGTCAAAAGTAATAACTGCATTTACATTTTTAATTATATATCACAATTTTTAAGTAAAAATACAAATTGTTGTCACTATATATAATATATAATGTTATTACTTACTAGATATTCATCTAGTTTTAATATACCTAACTTTGTTTTTTCATGATGACAAATTTAACCAAGAAATATTGTTTCCATTTTCACACCAGTTTAATCATTTTAGTCTCCTTGATTTGTGCAAATCCTTTCTTATTGGGTCTTCATATAGTATTTTTACATTATATAACGAAACTATTGACCAAATTTCATACTCAAAGCTTCACCAGTTCCGGCCAGGCGATGATAGATCAGTTGGTCAGTCAGTTAGCCGGGACATAGTTTTATTTCATATTTATGGATTATCATATTTCAAAACGAACATTATAGAACATGCGATATCACAATATACAAAATACACTTTAGTTAATTAATAAATAATCTTCTTCTCGTATAACTTTTTATTTACACAGCTATAATTATGTTATGTTATCGTTAACTTGAAAGTTACAGATGTTTAAAATTTTATTAAGTTTTGTAACTTTTTTGTATTCCGGTAACTCAAGTTTTGCTACGTGATGTATTTATTTATACGCGTTATACGAGTTGTTTGAATAAATTAACGAAATCACGGCGAGTGCGCAATCGTAACGTTATTTCAGGTTTAAATAATTATAATTACGTTGGATTCTAAATCAAATATTGCACACAAATTACTGTAATAAACGCGGGCGGACGAGTACATTGTATATTTATTATTATTATATTTGGAACTTGTCATACTTGCATATATATTATGTATAAATATACATATGCATACTATATCAGCACAATAGTGTCTACAAAAGTATTTGAAAAAACATAAACTACCGAGGACAAATAAACGATTATTATTTTTGTTATTATATGTTGTGCTTTATCCGCACACATATTTATATTGTTGTATCCTCAGTGATAATATTTATATTATAAAAACATAGTGCGAACCATAATAATTTGTACCTATATAATATCAAATATATTGTGATGTACAATATTATATAAGTATGTGTTAAATATTGTCACCTATACACACACCTAATAATTGGCATTATATAATGTACCGTTCTTTAACTATTCATTCAGATAGTTTAACTACGATGCTCAAACTGCGTGTCGTAATATAATCATTATAATACACACATATGCATATATAGAGATACGAAGTGAATTAACGATGATATTATGTTTAGGCGTATCACAATAATTATAATAATAATAAGAAGCGCGTACAATAGAGTAGTTATACGTATATTTGTGTTTAACCGTGCATGTACTGCAGTGTATTCTATGCTATACGAGTGCGCACGCGGATAGGTATTATATTATAGTAATGTACGCGGCGCGACTTAACCTACATAATAATATAATATATATTATAATAACGGGACGTAATGAGACGGGGAGGGGGGTAGGAGGAAAATTAAAACGAAAAAAGCCCAAATTGTTTAAAAATTGATGAATAGTCAGTAGTCAGATAAATGGTCGGTGGGAAGGGGGTGAGAGAACAAATACAGGTGTGATGATGATTACATCTGGCAAGTACTGCAATACGAAGTTTGTTGGTTCAAGTGTACACAAAAGAGTCTAATGAAATGCTGTCAACAATTTAAATTCTATCGTGTGGTTATATAAATTTATTTTAAATAATGCGGTTACACTTCACTCGTTAAAAATTACGTTATAGAGAACAGTCGTTTATCTACGTGTACCTATATAGGTTTGTCATGTGCATTATAAATGCTCAAACTATCCACAACCATAAAAACTCTCATAGACAAAGAACATTTTTTTGCGTTTTCAACATTTCAAATAGTACAATAATTTGACTCTTTTGTTGTCTGTACAGAAGTAGGTTTATAAAATTGCAATATTGGGATATATCATAATATTAATATGTATTGAGTTGTACAGTAATTTATCTCTATATTTTGGTATATTATACATTTATTATTTATACAATAATTTATTAAGGTAACCTGGTGCACATTGTTTGATAATTTGTATAAAACAAGAAAATTGAGTTAGATTCGTAGCAAATAATGGACAAATATTTGTAATGAATTTAGTATGTTTATATAAATTTTGATTAATATACTATTATTATTCATATTATTATTGATTAGGATAAGCAATTTCTAATTTTTTGACTATTTATTTAGTACATACTATTAAAATATATATCATTCTAAAAATCACAATATTAACGCGTAATTACTGGGTAAATTTAGTGGTAAACACTATGTAATGAACGTTTTTAGAATTATAATTAGCTATATATTTATAGTTTGTGTAATATGCAAATACCTTTAATATTGTTTGTAATATAAATAAAATGTATATTCATCTGTTTGGTATATTTATCAGTGATAAACACGAAGCTGCATGATTTATGTAAAAAACTTAATCAACAATAAATACATAGATTATAATGTGGTTTTAGAATTGACTATAAAGGTTTGTTGAACTTTTAATGCAAATGTAAATCGACTTAATTCTATTGTATACCATTACAAATACTAATTATACCTGCTGCGCTGTTAAACAATATCTTCGCAGTTTTAATTTCAACGTTTACCGTTTCAATTATTTCAATAAATAACCATCGGAGTGATGTACAAATACAATATGTAAACTATTTACATCCATTGACGGGCACACCACACACGGGTGCAATATTTAAACATCAGATCACTCAGCCTCCGCTCGGATCCAGTGTTTGATCAAGCCTTAGGCTTTAGCGATAGGGCATGCGAGTCGATTACTCAAGTAGAAAATTTAACTGGTAAAGGTTTATAGACGGGGCATACCGAAAGACCAAAATTATGATGGAAAATGACCAAACAACATTTGCAACGAAAACTGCTACGCGTATAGAGTACATGTCAAATAAATAAGAACGGCAATTCGATAATGTATACAAAAATAAACATTATAACATGTACGCCGATAAAACATTATAAAACTGCGAAATGAAGCCGAGCTGCCGAGCAGAAGACAGACTTTTGCATCTTTTATACCAGTACATTACAGTATACCGTTGTCCGTTATAAATAGTAAATAGGTACTTATAACTGTATCCAAAGTCTAAACGAAACGCAATGCCAACCGCATTAACATAATTCGTAATGTATGTAGTTTGTTAATTTGTAATTTTATAATTGTACGGGATCTTCAATAATACGAAACTAAACGTGAACTATAAAAATAATGCGTACATAATATTATTATTATAGTATACTATAATAATAATATAATATATAATAGGCAATAGAGTATAATATAATTGCATACTTCAAAAAATCATTTGCCGGTGATAATCCCTCTAGGACCGATAAGGGACCGTCAATTCCCGTTATAGCCTAGTCCAAACCTCCAAAAGGGCAATGTTAAGTCAATTAATCAATACCTAATTAACGTCATACATAGGTATCTACGTATTTTTTAAACTACCCTGTATTACTGTAAATTGTATTCGTATATAAAGTAAATATGTACTATACAATATAATATACGGTATACCGAATAAAATGCGTACAAAATATACGGGTTATGGCATTTTACCATACAAGGCATACATAGATTAATTATAATATACTGCTCATTATATCACTTGATCAGTAAGATACAGATAAGAATAAAGGCACACATAAAGTATAAATCTAATATCTACATATTAAATATTATTTTTGTACGTTTTTTTATAATACTGTAAATGTAATTTTTGTTGTATTTACTCTTATATTATAATATATCATAAGATCACTTACAGTTTTCATAAATTTATGCGTAATATTATACACAAAGGAAAGATTCGCTTTTAAGGTACGTTGGGAAACGGTTCTTATACAAATACATGTAGGTTTACATTTTATATATGTATAAATAATATATTACCTATGCCTGTATTTTTGTATAATGTGTACAATTTTTGGGTGCCGTAACTGTAAATAATCGTTATTTTCATAGTAAAGTTATGTTTCATACTTTTGTTTGATAATATAAACGCGCGTGTTAATGTGTATATATACACGAAAAGAACCTGTAGTCCCTGGTACACAGGCACAAATTTAAAGATCAATATTTTAATGCTGATATACACTAGAGTGCGCGCGCAAGTAAGTGCCATTGGTCCTTACTAGGGACGCCCCAGCATGATGGCGTGGGATTGAATTGCATCAAATCTAACATTGTGCTCGTTGTATGATTTTCCTTGTTTCGTGCAATATTAAACGCACACATAGTCTTATTATACTGCGTGTAATGCACAGTAACAATATTTGTTTCGCACATAACATTATTTCGTTCAAACCGAATGCAAATACGTTTTAATCAAATATGCTCGGTAATTATTATTGTACATATACTTAATGTAATTATATATTAAAATATAATATATATACATCAATATCTGAGCTGTACGGCGGCGTGCCTAAACGTCACGTACAAACTATAATTAACGTTATATTACATCATCGTCATGATTAATAATCGATATGATTTAACGAGATTGCATCACTATAACATTGTGTACTATTATTACTATAAAATATTATATTGCATTTGTGCGCGTGTGATGTAAAGTATATTATTAATAGCATACGATGTTAAAATATTATGATCCTATACGATTTATACGGTTTAACGATTTTCGTCTTGACACTTCGGATTAGGTTACATAGGAATCATATAGGGTATATAACATTACAACCTATTGAAACTAAAATGTTCGTGACTTTGGGGTTGAAATTATTTGTAGTGTATTACGTGTAGATATAATAAAAGAGTTTTAATTTTCTTCGGTCAAACTTATTGGCGCCCTTACCATTTATAACGCAAATAAATGTTTACATTTTTTATTATAACGTAAAAGTATTATGTGAAAATTCAGTAGTCCTTGTAACGATACAAGTTTGTGTTTACAAAAAAATATATGTAAATAATACGCCCAAAACAAAATATGCAAATTAGAAATTTATCTTTACTGAAGTACCTACCTATATAAATAATAATAATGTAATTATATTTTACATTTAATCTCACTACAGTCGTCGGTGGATTTTATACCTACTATACAGCAATTAGCAGCAAAACTATATTTGTTAAAATGTAAAGACTTTTATTGAGTATAGTTTATTATTATTTTATCATGTTATTATTCATCTCTAAAAATAAAGAACAATCGACATAACGAATATAAATAGTATGCACAAGGACGTTAGCATTATATGAGACGTAGATTTGTTCATAGACGTATTACCATAATATATGGTAATATCATTATGGTTTTCTCGATTATTGCGAACCCGTTACATATAATGGACAATTCAGTAGCTGTTTATTTATTAAACGATTAACGATTATCATTTTTGTTCATTCCTTTGTTCTTTTTCTTACGAATCGAGTTAAAAAATCTTTGTTTGCTTGTTCCACTGGTATATTTGACCAAATACGCATATTATATAAATATATACATCCAAACCGATAGTATGCTCACCCGCGATATAATGTTCATGTTTATTACTCTATATAGTCTATATTCCCCAGAGGTAAATTTACCCTTAACTCTGTCCCCTTGTTTTCTTATACTATATTAAATTCCTGTTTACACAGAGGTCTCCTGAACCACCACCACCACCACCACCACCACCACCACCACCACCACCACCACCACCACCACCACCACCACCACCACCACCATCACCATCACCACTATGTGTATGAAAGCTTTTTACCTGCCCCCTTTTAGCAGCCATGGCCAAATCAAATAGGCCTATACATACGGTCCGTATTGGACGGCTATTATATATGTACGCGTGGTAGGTAGGTAGGTACGGCGTTATCGTGTTATATATTATGTATATGCGTAAAATATTATGCGTGCAAGGGTACCTTCTCTAAAATAGACGAGATATAGCGAGCCGATATGAACGCGACCCAACTATAAAACAACCTCGTATTTCTCGCGCGCCCTAAGTAATGTTGTCGTAACGTATAATTAATTTAATGAAATCGATATGTTTACGAGAGAAAACGAAAATACATAAATATATAAATATTGCAATATGTTTGCCGTGTATTTAGTGCGCACCTACACTGCCCCAGCATTGCACTGAGATAAAATCATATTTTTGACCAGATGGAGACGATTATTGTCATATTATGGGTGATTTAGAGGGTGTGTTTAGTAGTATAAAATAATTAGTAAGATTGATAGTACTTATATTCTATTATATTATTCGCCAAAAATTTAGGTTAAAAAAATTATTTAACATAGTAGAATACAGCTCGAGCTAAAAAAAATGAATATATCTTGTGACATGATAAATAGTATAGATTTATCTTAAAAAAATACAATGGTCGTCTTTTTATATTGTTTACGATTTTTCAAAAATTCAAAGGTCTATATGCATGTTAAGGATATCCGCTACATGAGATGAGATGTACTGGATTTATGCTTAGGTTAACCGTTAGAGGTTTAAGTATAGGTTCATTTCCTTATATATATATTTGAAATAATTTTGAGTATCTTCGAAATGTGCTTATTTAATAGTTTAGTTTGTTTATTTAATAACACACACACAAAAATCAATCCGAAGTTAAACGGAATATAAGAGTGAGAGGAATAATATTGGTCACTGCTATATTATTGTAGTCCGTAGGTATTCTTTAATGCTTTTAAATTAAATTAAAAGTTATTGATGATAATTGTTCAATTCAATTTTGAATATATTATAAAATACAACTAATGGCTTTAAAAATAGTATCAATAATAAAAATAGTAATCACAATATTTGTTCAATTTAAAAACATTAAAATATTTACACATATTATATTTTATATCTCAGCCCTAAATATTAGACTGATCTACGACTTTGTATCCTGTAAAGTGTTATTGAGGATTTTTTGGACTGACGAGTTTTTATAAAAATACTGAAAATCACTGGAGCATTTAGTTAATATCAGTAAAGGATTGGAATGAGAAGGCCTGGGGTACTGAGCTATATAGCTTTCGTAAGGCCATTATCTCCATACGGAATACACTGTAATAGTTTGCAATTACTCCATAATCAGTAGTATATTATATTACTTCAATAAGTACAACATTTTAACTTGAAACCATACAAATAGGTAATTTATTATACTAAAAATATTAATAGAACATAAATAAATTGATGATTAGTACACTTTTGCAAAAGTAGATGCATTTTCAGCAATTGTATTTATAATTTTTTTTTGTATCAGGTAAATAATCATGTTCAAAGCTAAAAAGAAGTTGAGCTTTTTGTTTGCTATTCTTTGGCTGTAGCCCGGGGTGCGAACACCCAGAGCCAGTGAGCTTAGTATTAATTACTTTTATTAGTGCTTGTAGCGTAGGGATTTCTAATTTGTTACCCAAAGAGAATTATCTTTACCTTTTACTAAACCAGGTTTTTGACCGGAGTTATCATGCTTAAATATGCTTAGTAAGGCAAGCGGCTGTATATATTCATCATTATAACGATGAGTTTGACCAGGCGACCGATGACTTTTAATGAAGCGTAACATAAAGATAGGTCCATATCATTGAACTTTACCTAGATCTATATGACTATGTATAAATATTAAATTATTCATTGTTATCCATCATATTTAAATTTATAAACCTAAAGTAATTGTTCATTTCATATATTATTCAACTAACAATATTTAAACAAAAACGGCCCTAATGTAATAAGTAGGGAAAAACAACCAGCTAAAAGAGAGACAATAGTAAATATTATAAATTGCAATTCAATGTTTTAAAGAAAAGCATAAAATAAACAAAATAAAAAAAGTTAAAATCTGTTTAAAGTACCAATAATTGTTTTGTTCCAATTAATTAAATTGGATTTTTAATAATTATACGAAGAAATTTTAGAATATGTCATGTTTTCGAGTTATTTATTTTTGAATTATTCACTTCATTCCACTATATAGGGGGTGATATAAGACAAGTATAATATTTTTAAAACCTTGAGATACAATATATTTTATATCATGTAGCAATTGTACCATGAATGCCATTTTACACCGGACTCTGTGAAAAAATGTATAATTGCATTGTCAAATAATGTAATAACACAATATTTTACTGTTCTATAACTTTTCACAGTTTGTATACCGATATACAAGTATTATTTTGTTCGTATACAATATGTATACGTACGTATCTACAATGCACGCACTCGCTCAGTTTCGAAATTAATTTCTAGCATATTATAATCGGGTGGTCGAGAACCGCTCGCGCGTCTCGCGGTCAAGTGTTTGTTTGTTCGAGTCCGTGCTCTGTAGTATATAATACATGCCTCGCATGAAACGTAAAACATGGCAGATGCACAAAACGAGAAAAAATAATAATAATAATAATACGACAGCCACGCGATATTATAATATACTACCTACTCGACTTCGCGGCGGTCGCCGAGAATATTACAATAATGATGACGATGACGATGACGATGATGATGATAATAATAATAATAATAATAATTGTGCGTGTAATGATGAATGAAAACGATATCGACAATGGAATCGCTCGAGTACAATGAGCGATCGTTACACACGCGGATCGAACCGTCGAGACGTACGTAATAAATGCGTGTGATATACGCGTCTCGCGGATGAGGCCCGCGGTAGTGCAAGTGGTGATCCGCGGTCGGTACAATAAGGTACATAGACCAGGCATAATGTTACATACCTATCGTGGACCGCATGCACGGTATCGACGCGGACTTATCTACCTATTTGAACAGGTTGTCGGGTTCGACACTGTTTTGTCAAAATACGTTACGGTATCTGTCAGTCAGTAACAGCGTTATTGGATTATTATTCGTATAAAATGCCACAACAAACGCTTGTACACACACATACAAACACGCACACACACATACAAACACGCACACACACATTCACGGGACTTATATAATATAATAAATGTACACAAGGAACGACGACGGTTCTTGTACGACCAATCGAACAAATTAACGACGATGTACATCGCAAGTCTACCGTTAAGCCAACGAGTACAATAATAATAATAATAATAATAAAAGCAATAATAATATAATATAAGCTATACTGATCTGAGAGGGTCGTTGAAACCATCTTGTATTATATATTTTAACCGTTTGTACACACAAATAATAATATTAAGACACGCGTATACACGTATACATGCACACGCATGAGTTTATAGGGTACCATATTTTATATAGGTATATATAGTGTTTCAGAATTATTCGACAAATGCAATAATTTTTGTTCTGTTCATTATTTTTCACTTTTAATTTTCGATAAATTATACTGTGGTATATTGCACTACATTAAAAATGTAATCAATATTTTATTTTTAATTTTGAAATCCAAATTATTAAATTTTAAATTTTGTTTTACTGCTAAAAAATAAATTTAAAGTAGTCATTTTGAGATACCGGTGTTTTGAAAAATGTTGATGCTTAAACTCTAATAGATTTATTCGTTAATTTTCAACGATTTTTTAAATTTGTAAAAAAGTTAATTTACATAGAACCTTATCTAATTTTGATAGAACGAATAAAAGTGTATAATATTGTTCATAATTAAATTTAAATTTTCAAAAAGTTTAAAAAATCATAGTAAATTAATGACCAAATTTTAATGAGATATTTAAATACAATAATTTTTTCTAAGACTTCGGTTTACAAATTGGCTATTTTGATTTTTTTTTTTTAATGGTAAAATAAACTATTAGAATTTCAGATTTAAGTTCCAAAAGTAAAAAAAAAATGTAATACAATTTTGTTGTAATGCAGTAGGTACTATAATATAAAAAAAAAAAAAAAAAATTAAAAACAATGGATAAAATAAAAGTTACTTTTAAGTTTGAATCATCCTGAAACACTCTGTATACATATATATGTAAGTGTATGTGAATTATACGTTCACATAATTAAATAAATATCTGTGTCTGTGTGTGTATGTTCTTCTTATTTCACGGAATATATACGTCATTGTATCAATATTTATTTGTACTCGCGACAAAAATGTCGATATCGTATCGGTGGCGGTGAACGGTGATGCCGAAAACGCTATTCAATATGTTTTCTATAATGGTGAAAAATCGGGTTAAAGCGGTTATGCAATAGTGGACTGCTGGTTAATGGAGAAATTAACTTTTGTTAGTCATGTTAATACGGGATAACGTCGAGTCAACGAATAAATACGATGAATTCCTTAACATTGGTGTGTTAATACTATCTAAGAAAAATACTATAACTTAGTGAAAACTGATTATTCCTGTATCAAGTTTCTACATCCCATATGTGGAGTATATATTACACGCATATAACATGCAATTTTAAATTTTGTAAAAAGTAATAACTAACTAGGTAATTTATTATAAACCTTCATCATACATAATTTTATTAATGTACACCACAGTATAGTTATCCGTAGTTTTCATCAGTTTTATTGCGTCTTCTATATTCGAATTTGATTGAGTATTTGGTTAAAAATTAATTTTAACTTTTCACTAATGATTATTTTATTTTATTAAATGGAAAAAGTTAAATTATTTTTTTCTTCCAGGCCACAGTTACGGTCATTGGATGTATTGGGGTATAAAAGACAGCTGACGCGTTGCTCAAAGTTGAATGATAGCCACATAGGTAAATTGTATACTAACTTCGCGTTCAAGTTGTTTGTTAAATCAATATAGTTCAGTTGAAATGTTAGCATTTAAATGAAAATGTTTAACTTGTTAATGCACATTGCATACCTTTGTCAAAATATATAAGCTTAAAGTTCTTACATGGTTATTAGTGGGTGTGTGTGTTGCAGGTAATCGTGTGTATATTATAGTCGTTTTCATATGATTTACGATCTAGTACACATACGAGCACATTAAACATGGTGTATTATTTATAACCTATACTCACGCGTGTGACATTACGACCACATTTTTATCGGTAAAATATGGTTCTGTGCACCAGTTTTTCCTTGCGTTTTACACGTGTGAAGTTAGGTTCGGAGATATTTGTTATATAACACTATTGTTTTGTATCTACACGAATTATGTTATAATCCTAAGCTTTCGAGCTTAAATTCGCGTTCAAATATATTACATTGATAAAATACATCGATGATATATTAATTGCGGTCAGTATGTATTGTGTTCAACCGGCACACACAAGAGAAAAAATCAAATTAAACTTACTCGATTTTAATAATATATTACGATGCCATACGGATTATCGACAATTTTAATCGCAATAATTCATATACAATTAATAAATATACACTAGAAATTGCTATACACTCAGTAGTCGGTTCAACTCGATGAATATTCGATTGGAAATCAATTGAATCATAAATATTTTCGTACCTATAATATGTACAAAGTTCTTTTCAAAGAGAGTGACACGGAATATTTATCAATATACCGTAATAGGTACTCATTATAATGACTATTGCGATTAAAAATTGTATAAAGTCCATAATTTTGTCAAATAACTTTTTTTCGACGTCGTATTAATATATGGTAGGTTTATAGGTTATATTATTTTAGGCACGACGAAGATAAAAAAAAAAAACACAAAACATAATTATTACGCGATAATATGAAAAAAAGTTCTGTAGGATGTGATGTATCACCAATTATTCATTATCTCTCAAATAATATATAGGCCACTGTTAACAATAAAACTATCATTTTTATTGGTTATTTTTCATCGTGACAACCATTTTAAACTCGTTTATTTTTTATCCTCTACAGCATATTCTGATTAAATTACAACTTTATTAAAATTACAACTATTAATCTTTCAAGTTAATACGTAATAAAATAATTTGAAATGGATGAGATAAATTCACTATCGCCTAGTTGCAGTACAACATTGGTACTACGACCACAATTAGGTAATTTCCAAGTATTACATTTGAAAAAAAAGAAACCCAAACATATAAGTTGGGATGTACATGTAGTCGACAATGAGAACTTAAACAGAAAAAGAAGCAACTGCTGTTGTATTTATGAAAAACCAAAAATATTTGGAGACCAAGATGGAAATGAAAGCGAGAGTGACTATGATGAGTGTTGTGATAGTTGTATGGGAAAAAAGAAAACGCATCAGTTACATGGGCATGCTAACCTGAAAGAAGAACAAAATGACGAACCCAAAGTAGATGATTGATAAAACTATAACAATATTATTACTCTATAAGTATAATCTACTTAAATGTGTATTTTTTTTTTGTCAATAGAACTGTACCTATAACTATATAGGATGTTTGAATACGGCTTTAAATAATTATTTAATTACTCCAATAAAAAGTTAACTTTTATCATATGACCGATCTATTAGAATACTTTAACATTTTTATAAATAAATTTTAACGTAAAACTATAATATAAACACATTCAAGTATTGTAACATAAAGTATTATCTATGAATATTTATGTGGTAATACTGTTCATACAGGTGGGGCTTCTCTGGTAAACTTCAGTCCTCTTTCCAATAAAATGTATACCACTGTCCGATTTTCATTATTATAATCACATTTAGGGCTACCTATAAGTACTCATCAAATGTACACGTTTCCCAATGATCTATTCAAAGCCGGTTCAAAGTTACTAATTCCATTCTTTATGCAGGTACTTCGATTTATGTATCCATTGAATGGATATATAAAATGATTGCAATTAAAATTCCTATACATAAGATTCAATTTATAAAATATTCTAAAAAACTTCTAAGATAATAATGGAGTTGAGATATAATTTAAATTGATCGCGTATAAAACAGTATTGTTTGCAACTATTACGGAAAACTTTATTATATATTACACATAAATATGAGTACTTAATTTAAATGTATTATGTATGCGGTTTTATACAATATGCATAATGATATTATCCGATTGAATAAGATATAAAGTTATTTCCTTTTATTAGACCATTTTTTTACAGTGGTAAAATTTCATATTTTTTTATACATTTTTATACATAAATATATTTAAATGATGTGACGACAATTTAACGATTTAAAACGAATAATAAAAAATCTGGAAAATAAACATGTTTTGTAAAATAAATTTTTATGTGTGTATTTATTCCTATAACATTTGGTTAATAAATATTAATGCTAACCAAATTGTACTATCTATCCTACATACAAACGGAAATTTGTTGGAATTATTTTTTTAGAGGATAAAGGAGGGGAATATTAATGTATAGCTGCTGTATTGATAATATGGTATACAAGTGTCATAATCCATTAGATTTTGGGAGTTAAGACCCGTTTTGGAGGGTTAAGCTCCCTAGTTTACCGCATATTATTACGGTGTACATAGTATATCTATTATAAGATTATTGTCAATATTATCAATCCCATATAAGTACAACAAGAGAATGATTAGCAAATATATTATTTAGGCATAATATAGGTATAAACGGTTGCGTATCGTATATTATTATTATATTTACAAACATACGGTTAAATTGTAATATATTATTATAATTCAACGTAGTAATATACACAAAGCGTAAAATTTGAAAATGCAACAATGATTAATTAATAAGATTTAGGTGTACTATAAAAATTATACGAACGTTATAATTTAAAAACGGGATATATTTTTAGAAAAGTGTAAAAATATCCAAACGAGAATAAGTTTGCATGCCAGAAACGTATCGCAGAATAAATTATAAAGTTATAGACATTTTAACCGTGAAGCAACGACGCATAATCCTGTTGTACAATTCAACAATAATATATACTGTACACTGAGATCACTGTGCATATATGCGCGCAGCCGTGAAAACTGTATATATATATACGCTGGACGGACATACGCGCTATATATACGCACGAGAAGGCGGTTTATATGGGTATATATTTTATTGATCTTTTTTTGCGTGGGTTCTGTCGAAAAAAAACATATATTCTCACGGCACACACAAACAAGAGACCAATACAGCAAAAAAAAAAAAAAACCGTAATTTTTTCTTCGTGGCTTATACCCTTCATCACAATAAATAGCCCACCCTACGTTGCTGTGTGTATATATATATATATAAATGATAGAATTGAATGAATTCGTATTGTGCGAGTGTCCGTGTCCGTGTGTATTATTATATATGTGTATATCATCGGTCGTTAAGTCGGATCCACCACCTGATATCGACTAGACCGGTAACCGGTAACCGGTAGTCGGTATTGAGGCGGTGGCGGGGCGGGTGCACTACCGCAGTGGTGTACATTATGATCTTTTTTATACATTTTCTTTACATAATTTTTTTCGCCACGTCAAGGGACGTTTTCACACGTCGTCGATACCATATAATAATAATAATAATAATAATAATAATAATAATAATAATAATAATAATAATAATAATAATAATAATAATAATAATAATAATATTTTACGTATACGTGGCAGAGGGTGTGTAAATGTCGAAAACCGACGGCGGAAGCCGACGCCCAGCAATAACTTTTTCTATATTAACGTTGCCAGTTTACAACGCCTTTATGTAATACATATACACAACAAAACGATGATGTGTTTATTATCTATAGAGCATGTAAAACGCATGTTTTATACAACGTTTATTGTGCCTTATCCGGCGACAGTGTATATGTACTTTATAATTTATCATAATATATTATATAATGGTAATGTACGTATATTATCATTTATACCTGCACGTCGTGTTTTGTATACGAATTATTATGAAATAGTACACAGTGCGTATCAAGTGCATTATTTGTACAACGCAGTACAATAAGTTTTAAGTTAAAATTGATTATTACTGTCGTTTAATTATCAATACGTGCAACAATAATATTATTTGGTCAACATGTGGTAAACAAGAAGATTAAATAATCGGACTATGATCATTAAAATTTGATCATTGTTTTTTTTTTTTTTATCAGGTAGTAGCACGAGTAAAGAGCAATACTATAAGGTAGAGAATAAACAGTTTTATTAATTTTTCTAACTGGGAAAAATATAGTTATCAAAAACGCGAGTAACAAAATATTTCTACGCCTATAATGTGACTATGCTGTATACTCATGTAGCCATGTTTATGGATAGGTCCCAAATGAATTTCGACGTATGCCATTAGGCGTATATAGCATTTCATTACGACTTTTGTAGTTGTCTCGTATTATGTGTACTCTCGTTGTCGAGTCATTAAGTTAATAATATCTGATAACCGATTACCGAACAATAATAGTACAAGATGCAAATATATAGCTTAGCGCAACTATTATACTACTATAAGCTGTTCGTGATAAGAACCACTAGTGTGAAGCAAGAGAGCCGTACAGTGAAGTATAGTGGAATAGTTAAATCTAAAATAAATGTCTCTAAAATTTGTTACAAAACTCAATATAACGAATTAAATGGGAAACCAGATGATTTGATTTATTTTTTCTTCTCCTTTAAAATATGAATTATTGAAAATCCATATAAATACCTATATTTTATTTTATTGTTGTTCCTTGCTTCCATACTTTTAATTATTTCAAGTCGCACATAACACTTTTTGAATGATGATAGTTTAAAATTATTATATTACATAAAACAACCGAATCGACCCTTGTGAAAATGACGAGTATAATATATAGCAGGGATGGCGAACCTATGTCACGCGTGTCACAGGGTGACACGTGCACATTATTTCAGTGACACGCCAATTTAAATATAATTCATAAGTTTTACTTCATTTTCCAAAAAAATTACTGATAATTTGAAATTATTTTTAATTTATTATTGTAATAATGATATCATCACGACTGTGGATATTATTAACTTACTATATACTTACTTAACTAACAAAATCATGTTTATGTGTTTAATTAATTATTTTTCAAGCAAAAAAATGATCTGAAAAATTTCTGACACGTGAGGTAAATAAAATCAAACCAAGCATTTTGATTTGACACGCAGTTATCAAAAGGTTCGCCATCCCTGATATATAGTGTATAGGTAATCGCACGAGTATATTTATCGAGCGAGCTGTTACCGTCACGAGACGCATATATTGTACGCGTATATCATAAATCGATTACTGAGCAGTGGGCACACATACATCTTAATATAATATTATATTACATTAACAAAACGTGTATGGTATGCGTGGAATACAAATAAACAGTAAATATCTCGTAATATTATGTACGTTCGATTACTATTGTCATCGTTATTAAAGGATAAAATAATAATATAATTATAATATATATATAAATTGTACTTATATATTATATACCTACACGTATACCAGTGCAAAATCGTGCGTGGTGAAAATGGGTTATATAGTATATACAAAGGCCAGATTTCTAGAGAGGGGTGTGTGTGTAATGAAAGTGGGTCCTAGGACGACACGTTACTGATTACGCTTAAACTCCTTAAGATTTTCCACGGTACAGACGTGATAACTACGTAACATAAAATACATATACATTACGTATATATATACACCACTCGAATCACGACGACGGATTCACCGGTTCGTAGCCCTTTGGCCCTTCGTTTATGTGTGCGCAAAAGGATGTGCGAGAGCGGAGGATAGGAGAGTATAATACATATATATATATATATGTGTGTGTATGAGGACGACCGACAAGGATGATCGTAGACGTGGTTCAAAGACGGGACGTTTGCAGGGACGATTTGTCGGGAGAAGTGTGCTGCAGGGACGGGCATAGCTTTGTGTTTTGATTGTGTGCGCCGAGAGTATACCGACCCCCGAACCGTAGCCGATGGCGGGGTGATGGGTAGTGAAGAAAAAGTGCCTGCAGGCCGGATGCCGCCAAACTATGCGTGCGGGGCGGCGGCGGCAGCGGCGGTTGTGTTTGCCGTTGGGCTTAAGGGACGCGTTTTCGACAACGACTATGACGATGACTACGACTACTACGCGATGACGACGACGACGACGACGACCGTCGAGATTGCGATTTTCAAGTGCGCTTTCCCCTATAGTCCATGCCATCGCTGTTTCCATGGCTGCTCGCCGCGCTCGTTGCATCTCACCCCGCGTTCCATCCACGGGTTTTGGCTCTCTGCTTAGTGTGCGTATACGAAAAGAGTAAATGAGTAAATGTGTGTATGTATATATCATATTAAAAACATCGTCGTCGTTATATTAGCTGCCACCCACCCACACCGTATATACTTATATATAAGTGCACGTAATATTCTGCGGTCGTTATATATAATATTATAATATTTTATTTTTTACCTCGACGTTTTTCATTTATTTTACCGTCCGTGTAATTTTATATTTTTATTTCGCGCGCCATTTGTCCGCGGAGTCTTGCGCGGTTGTTCGTGAGCTGCAGCAATAATCGCACCGGAGACGGATTATTAATCGTCGAGTGTACAATATATCGGTATGGATTCTGTACAAAGATTCAAATATAACAAAGTTGGGTTCAAACGTGGTCGGTAGGCCAAGTCCATCCAAAAATGGTAACTTTGGAAAAAAGCCGCAAAAATCGAATGTAATTCCATAGTGTAAAATATGTTATTAAGATTATTACATAATTATAAATTTATATCATTACATATTAATATATCAAGATCCATCTAAATCATATACGAAAATAAATCGAAGGACAATCAAACATTCGGACACCTTAAGTATACATATATATCCATATTTCAAAATATTCTTTACCTCAAAAGTCATAATTCCATGTATTTTATACGTAACTGAAACGTTTGTTTTGCTAAATACTGCGAGGAATCTACAGCGTTATTAAACCTTTTGGGTCACTAAGTTATAGACGAATTTTCAGGTTATAAAAAGTGTATAGGTATATGTGTATAAGATTATATTTTTTCCATTTCAAAACAGCTAGTGATGTATTTTTGAATGTAGAAAGTGGCCAGCGATTCGAAAAAAATGTTGAGATTACGGACCTCAGGTAGACAATGTCTACAAAAAATGTTTGAGTGCTGTGATCAGTATGACGTCTCCCTATACACATGTACATTTGTGTGTATTACGCTAAACGGTGGATATCATTCACATGTTAAAGTCCCAAACAATAAAATGACGACTGTCGACCCAAACAAAAGAAAAATACAAGCTAGCCGGGCACAGATTATTTCTACACGTTGTGCCTTTTTTGTATTTATATACAGAAATGTGAAGCGCGACCATAGTTGTTTTTTTTTCTTTCATTTCCACAAGCCATGTGATCCAATATCCACTGCTACAACGTAAATAATCATGTTTAAAAGGAAATATTGTGCTAATAAAAGACGATATTGGTCATTGTGGTTTTTGCCTTCCGAATAAACAATTTGTTATTTATACAGTACACTTGATGACAAAATACTACACCCTATATATTAGCAATTCGATGCACCGATGTTGTTATTACTGTCGAATAGATTTCCAACCGAGGTTTCGTCGATGATCGATTAGTTTGAGGCGACAAATCGTCAACGTTTTCACCACGCTGCAATATTTTCCAGACGAAAATCAAATCACTCGTGTATCCGTTTCTACCCCCGCAACAAATACCATTGCGGTATATTTTGTCACCGCAGTCACCTGCCAGTGGTGATCGTTTACTTTTTTTAAACATAATATTATAATATATATATATGTATATAATAGATGTAGAACGACGCGGGTGTGACATGGCTCGAGCGCAACTTACACAATATTATAATAATAATAACAGTAATAATAATAATAATAATAATAATAATAATATTTAACAATAAATATTTATTTGATAATCATCGTGTTGTCGAGGTGAGTTTATGTTTGCGCCACCGCAGCCACCGCCACCGCCGCTGTTTGTTTTTGTCGGATAATCACATTACTCGCGAGTAAATTCAACTTACTCTGCTACCGCTGCTGCCGCCGTGTCCACCGCTCGTGGTGTTGACTGACAAATATTTATAACACACACACACACACTTACACATACGGGACGGGCACACACACACACACACACACACACATACACACACAAGGGTACAAATCTAATATTTTATATACAAACGTTTATTTATTAAAATATTATACGCGCTATTAATGTACAACAAACCTATATACACAAGAGTGTATAATATAATAATATAACATACACTGTTGGCACACATTTAATTGCCACCGACGGTTAATAACCCTCCGCCCCCGCAGTATAAATATTTAATGCATATTATGTAGGTACTTGAAGTGCGTACACATAATATTACGTACTCGTGTCTATATTTGTAATGTTCGGTGTACTGTATCGCCTGTAAATATTATCGAATCGTTATTGAACAAATAACGATATAAAATATTAATATAGAGGACCATAACGTAACCTATACGTACCTATGTAATAATATCATATCGTGTCGGCGTGCGCGATTTGTTTTAGCACACACACACACACACACACACTTGAGCGACGCACGTTCGGTTTTAAATCAGTAAAGTCTCGTGGGACGCCCTGTATACGCACACGTATAAATACGCATGTACGTAAGGCATATATCCCCATGACGTGAACGTGGTTTTTCTCTCTTCCCTCTCGCCAAAACAGGGGTCTCCAACCTTTTTTACGGAAACGTGAAATTTATTTCAGAATCGTGGTCCAAAATTGCCCATTAGAGATACATCAATAGAAAATTTAATCGATGATGGATTTTTTGACTTAATTGACTTTTTTGATTTAATTATTTTTTGACCATTTTATTATTTTATATTGTATTTTAATATAGTTGTAAAAAAAAATATAGATTGCTGAACAAATAGATGTAGTCTATTGTTTATAACTAGGGCTGAGGACTTCTAGTACTTAAAAATCTAATAATATGCATGCACTTATGCACTTAAAAATTAAGAAATGTGCACTTAAAATATGCTCTAAAAATTATTTTATTTTATTATTTTATCTTATAAGTTATTATAATATTTATTTTAAAAAAAATTAGTAAAAATTACATTTTGATTAGTTTATTAAAAAGTATTTAAAAATTACATTTCTTCGTCGTCGTTTTCCTCTCCTTCATCTGGAAATATTAAAAGGTATTTTTTAAAATTAATTTTTATCTTGAATACGTATTAAGTTAACTAAATGTTGTACTACCTACCTTTACTATTAAATTGAACGATAAGGTATTTCCTCATATTTTCAACTTGAAACGAATGTCGGTTATCTGCTAACAATGTTTGATATGTTGAGAAAGATCTTTCTACATCTACGGAGGTTAGCGGTGCATATTTAAAAAATAACAATTCATTTGCTTTCTAGTCTTCTGTTAATCTATCCATTGAAGTAATTTCTCCATTCAATATTTTTGAAATTATATTTAATGTTTTATAACCATTATTTTTTGCTAAAACATCGTCTAGTTTTCGCTGCAGTGTGCACAATAAAACGAGTATGCAACGAAATATGACGGACAACTGAAGTTCACTACCTATACGCGTTGGTTTTATCGATTTTATCGGTATATTTTATCGGTCAGATAGTAAATTACCTAACCGATACTAAAATGTATCACTTTATTCTTTTTGTCTAAGCTAATTTAAGAACTTATTTCGAAAATTGCCAAATATGTTCTTAGTTTTTCTGATATACTCAAATATGCATTTATATGCAATAATGACAAAATATGCAAAAATATGCAAAATAAAATTTTTAATTTGATCTCCTGGTGTTATGAAACACATTTGTTATTCACTATAATTTTTATACGATCTTTCTAAAAAAATATGCAAATACTAGAAGTCCTCAGTCCTGTTTATAACTTAATAAGTTATTTTTTAAATAGAAAATTATTATATTTTCAAACATAAGTTAGCTTGGTGGACCAGTTATAAAAGCTTGACAGACTACAGGTTGGATACCCCAGTATACTCAGAGTATATATACAAAATATTATAATATACGATAATTGTATATTTCTAATATATATAAACTTATCAATTATCAATTGGTACGAAATATTTCGAGGATTTGTAGGACTGGACCCGTCTAAAATACAGCCACTTTGTTTTTCTTATTTTTTTTTAATTAGAAATAAGGCTTCAACATCGTGGGTTATTAGCCTAACGTACATTAAATAAAAAAGAGATAGAACAAAAAAAAGAAAAAGGATAACAGATAACAAATTATGTTATGACAATAAGTTGATGGTTACATATATATTTAACATTGTTAAAATGAATTAATAAGTTATTTTTTCTTGTTAATATTATGGAAAGCTATATTTATCTATAATAGATTAGTATTCGGTATAGATTCTGTAGTCTATAACGCAATATTTCTTTAGTTAAGGAATCAAAATGTGTTTTATAAAGTCGTTGTTTTGAAGTTATACTTTTTTACGCAAGGTAGTGAGGAAAAAAAAGCGAACGGCCGCCCGTACGAACGCGAACACGGACATGTCATTGTGCGCAACCGCAGATTGTCGTAGCTGTATTTTGTAAACGGCTATGGGTTGTGTCAGTAGCTGTATCAGCAGTACGTCATGTATATAATATGACATAATAATAATATTACGTATTATAAAATATATAATGTTGGTCGGTGACAGCCGATGCAGTTTCGACGACGATGATGATAATAATATTTTTTTTTTTTGTCTCTGAAGACACGATTTTTGGTAGTAAAAATGCTTCGATTTTTTTAAACAGCAACTTTTCTGAAAGGAAAGTGAATGTAGATGGTACTTGGGCAAGTCAAAAATGCAACTTTTTCAATACTTTTTCAAAGCGCCGAATACAACGATAAAAAAATTACGAAAAAACGGGAAATTTTACGCAAAACCACGTTTTGACAAAACACATTTTTTTGAAATGCTCTAACTCAAAAACGAAAAACTGCCAACACTTGAAATTTTCACCAAATCTTTATATTGGCTTTTTCTAAACATGGTTAAGTTTTCAAAGTATTTTGACATATTTTGACTTATTTATAGACAATTTAAATTTTCGATTTTTGTAAGTTTTTTTTTTTTTGAAATATCTATAAAATTTATTTGGCTGTCCGAAAACAAACAACGGATTATAACGTATTATAAATTATATTATTGGTCCCGAATTTTCGACTACTAAATCAGGCACAACAATCAATGCAGTTTTTACGTGATATATGGATAATGTTCAGTCGCAAATGTACGTTTCGTATTTCAGTCATCATATGCCAATCATAACTACTATACCGATTGAGTAAAATGATAATCAATCATTAGCATAAAAAAAAAAGTATAAAAAATATAATTTACATTGTTTCTTTTCTTTCTTTATTATCCTCATTACCCCAGTATATCCATGCCTTTCTTTCTTTTTCACTCACTCACGTGTACCGTTCAAAAGAAGTATAACTTCCCGCGCGCGTACTGGTAACACACACACTTTTTTTTTACTATCCACGGCTCCCCATGCACGAAAATTCTCAAGAACGTCGCTGCATCGAAATTTTTCACAAATTCCTCCGAGCTCTGAAACCACCGCACGCACTAGTAATTAAATATACTTGCCGCTCGTCTACAATATTTATATACATATTTCCAGTTCGGCTGGACCGGTAAGACGATTTGTCAGCCATCCCTGTTAATTAAAAATTTACAAATTGCGCTTTAACGTCTGAATTTCTAATCTGCAGATTTTTTCGACCAGAATCAATAACTGTAATATGTACATTGTACATCTTGCAATTGAATGTCCACACTAACTTATCCGATAAATGTTCAAGTCATACATAACTATTACATTACAACTTATGATAATGCATGTACTATATATAATATGCGCAATAATTTTATTTTTAGACACACTGGCCGATATAAGAATATTAATGTTTCTGGCTGTCTTGGAAAACAAATCGTTCATACGGTTATACATTCTAGGTATTATATTAGTTACGTAAAATACATTATAACTGTACTTTGGACAGTAGTCGAATGCAACTGGGACAGTCAGATTTCGAATTATTCTTTGTAACCTGTGTGATTAAAATAAAGACATAAGTATATGTAAATATTTACTAATTAGACCTCTCGTGATAAATTGATTTTCTTTTAGAATAGGTTCGAAGATGTCTGCTGCACAATATAGAATGACGTTTTGTGTTACATGTCAACAAAAAACAAAATGGCTGGGTTCGGCAACTTTGAGAATGACTAAAAATCGTGTGCCTAGATTATGTGGGAAATGCTGCCGGTGTAAAAGAAATAAGTCGACATTTGTCACGATGTGTTATTATAAAAAGAAAACTCAGGCCTGGTAAGAATATTCTGCATATATTAATATTCTTTCAATAAAATGCTAATTATTCTTATTTTTTTCTTTTTTGACTTTTATTGGGGCTTTGAAACCTAGGGTCAAGGGCCTCTGTGTGCTAGATGTATTGAATAGTACTATAGTAGGGGTACAGCATGATTAGAAGTGAAAAAGAGTTGGGATTCACAATTTGGATCAGTTGGTTGGTATATATGTTATGTTATGGCAGTTATGTTTAGTTGGGAAGTGGGGTCGATTTCTTCTCAGCCCAGCAAGCGAAACCCACGATGGGCCATGTTCCAACCGGCGTTAATGTACAACCTTCTTATCTACTTAGCCACACATCTCCGCTTATTATATTCTACTTATATTAGTGCATAGATAATAAATAAATGAATGAATAGGAGTATAGGACATGCCCATAATAATCTCATGTGAGGCGATATCTCCGGAATGGCGGCTAACTGAGCTGAATTATTAATCCGCGTTTTGGTGGGAAAATAATGTAAAAAAAAAAAATTGAAAATAATTATTTTTCTTTCGAGTTTGATCAACAAAGAATTAAATTATATCAATGAGTTCATTAATTTAAAAATAATATCATAGTAAACTTCACATTTTCAAAAGAAATAAAATAAAATATTTGCTGTTCAAATAAAAATAATGGCCTTAGTTTCTTATAATTTGAGAACTGAGAACCAATAATTTGAGTTTATGTCCTATCATTTATTATCTATGTTTCAGTGTACTAAAAATGTATTATTGTTGAAAGACATTCAGTTGTGCAATTTATTTAATATTAAAGCTACGCTTCGTAGTTCATACTAATTTTATGATGTTTTGTATACAGTCGTTCTCGGTCCCGTACTTAAACCCGGTGTAAAGTTTGTCAAACGAAGAAGGTATCGACTTCTATCAAACGAAGATGTACGTTGTTTTTAATGATTTTTAAATATCGTTGAATAATAATTAAAGTATCGAGAGATCAACGCGTTATTATTATTAATTCAATTTTTTTTCTTTTTTTTTGGAATGTTCAAGTTTGAAAATGTAGCATATATATATATATATATATACATTATTATATTGCTATAGTTAGTATTTATATTAAATTGAGCCAGGATTCCGTCGTTAACGGGTCAAAAATCACTTTTGACCATATTATACTATATCATAGGCAATGCGTTATTACCAATAGCGCATATCGTATATTTTCAGTCAAACAAAAATAATACATGGTATTAAGTTTCATAGACATATATTTAAATATAAACATACACCAACACTATAAATACATACTACATTATGTACATCTAAATACATGCATACTCGCTCCGACTGCAAATCTCTCAACGACATACAATATATGAGTAATAAAATTCATATTATGACGTTTCACCGATGAAATTTTCGTGAATAATAAATAATTTTCCATTCATATCAAACATAATACGTGGCTATAATTAAGGAGGAAACGTGGCGGGCGCATGCGCTGACGTAGTTGTTTCATAGCCCTAGGTCTATTTTAATTTTAAATTAATCATTCGTGCCCTCCATGTGATAATGAACCAATATAGCACAGAACTTGTATGCGCGTATCAATGTTGAGACCCGGGCCCGTCAAGGCCAAAATATAAAATTATTTCGTAACTATAAATAATGTTATGCAATTGCTATAGATGGTATGGTACAACGACTTCGACCCGCGAAGTATGAAGTATACACTTTTCTATACAATTTATACTTTTCTGTACAATTTTGCGTATTGTGTATCTTCCATTTTTATTAAGTAATCAAATTACATATTTTGAATATTGTAAATGTTATTGAATAATTGTTTAGCACCACTGGCCCGTCTGGCTCACGCATGACTGCCAAGTACCATTGTAGTATATTATAGTATAGTATAAATTATCCATATTCCTGAAAAATCTCTCAAGCCGTTCGCTCGTAACGAGAAATACTGTTGCCAGAAAAACTTTGGTGTTAATATTTACATATAATAATATTCTCAATCATTAAATACGAACGGAAGAGCTTGATGATTCCGTCACACTCTATACAAGATCAGTATGAGAGATTTCTTTCATATATTTTTTTTTTTCAAAACACGCCGGGAGTTATTCTACATAAAAACACCCCGCGGTACATCGCGGTTTTCAACGATTAAAAAAAAAAGCCGGTCATGTGGTTTTAGACCATATCGCGCGCGCACTAGAGAACTGACGACGAGTGCACGCGAGATATATCGATGGAGCAGTACGATGTCATATACATCATGCAATATATACGGTACTCGTGCGCGCGTATTGTATATACGTATATATACGGATGACGTGGAGTAGGATTACACGAGTACCTACGTAATAATATATTATATTATATATGATGTGTATAATGCCAAGTGCATTATATGCGTTATGCGTAGGATATATACATATATTATAATATAATATGTATAGGGTTTTCTAAACGCTACCGCTTAGTGGAAATGCGCGGCGGGTAGAAAAAAAAACCATCACCACCCACACACGCGACCATCGCGGCAGCAGCAGCAGCAGCAGTCCGCATACGTATAAATAATATAGTACAATGTTTGGGGGGTAATGCGAGGGATTTTCCCTTATTCGGTCCTGGCACTCGGCGGCCTCACAACAAGACGTCCGACCGTTTTACGAATCGTTCAAATAATCCACTCGAACTTTTTTTTTTTTATGCTCTCCGTCTCTTTTTAACCAGCTCTTCCCGCTGCCGCCACCCGACTGCGGGGCCACACAATGCCCGGTCGGTCGACGGTGTGCGCGAAACATTACAATACGCGCGCGTATAATATTATGTACGGCGTGGTCGCGTGTACCGCGTTCGCGTTCGAGTGCTGCGGCGGCGGTCGGTGGCGGGCGGTAAGCGAGCGGGCGACCGACCGAGCGAGCGAGCGAACGCGGCTAACGCGCGTGCCGGCCGGTGTCTCGGTCGACGAGCTCCAGCTGACGGGCGACGACTACACGTACACGGGGTGGTGCCGCGCGTGGGACACAAGTATACATACATATTATATATGATTATTAACGGTAATAATGGAAAACAACAACGGGTGATAATAATATAATACACGTCGACGACGACATTATATTGTATAATATATCACATTATATATATAATATTATACATCATGTACGTACGCGTATGTATATATAAATATTGCTTATATAATATTATTCGTCGGCGTGACGGTTACCAACCCTCCCCCCTCTCCCGCACCACGGGGTCGCGTCTCTTCGGTATAATATATACGAGGACAAAACGCGTCGAGTGCTATGCACACTTGAAGTTGTCAAACAGCCCTCTATGTACTACGCGCGCCTAGGGAAACATTGCGGTTACCACCTGTCAGCGGCGAAGTGTTGCGCCCGACCGGCCAGGCGGTGGCGTCGGTGGCGGCGTACACGAGCGACGACTAAAAGCGACCTCCACCGCCGTCGCTTACACGACTTGGGTGGTATACTACGATATTATTATTATTATTGTTATTATTGTTGTTATTATTTTTCTTTTCAAAAGTGCGCGTGACGCACGCACGTAACGTGCGGGTCCGTGCGTACGTGCAATTTTTCACAACAATGCGTATAATATAGTGTATACGTATATATTTTATTATTATAATAATTCATATTATTTTCGACCTTTTTGTGTTGCGACGCGCATCTTCAAACGGATTACGCGTCGCGTATGCCACGGACGTGTACACAAAAGTACGCTCGCGCGGTCGTTACGTTGTTGTTATTATTTATTTTATTTTTTCAATCGTTATGACAAACCCAGGCGACGTGGTTCGGCATGTACTCGATGAGATTACGTTGACGACGACAACGATGACGGTCCGCGACCTTTTCGCGCACACACACACACGTCACACACACTTAAAACACTTACACACACACACACACACACTTAAAAACACTTACACGCTTACACATACACAACACACACACACACATACACACACACGCACACGATACAACAGTATCCAATGCACATCACTTACGATATAGTACCTTCATCGCACTAGACACACACGTGATGTGTTATAGGTTCCTGTAATACACAAGACATGTATAATACGCATATCAGAGAGCTTTCGACCGCACAATGGTCATAGGCCGCGGAACATCATCGTATTGTACTTTCGGTGCGTATTTTTACTGTCGTGTGTACTAGCTGTTGGTGTAATATTATATATTATTATGTTATGATATTATATTCGCGTGAATGCGGAAAAATCGATTTCATCCTTTATGTGCGATGCAGTCGCTATACGATGTTATGAACACATATTTTCCGCTTCACCAAATATGGCCGAAAATTCGAGGAAAAATGAACAATCTCGATAAATAGGAGGAGCCGTGATCTGCTTTCATCGTAACAGGAACACGTAGTTAATTTCCCGTGAAAAAAAAATATGCAGATGTAAACTTTTAGAACACTGCAGTAATAACAATAACTATGTGTATGGATTCTATGAATATCAAAAGGTTAAAGAAAATTTTTCCGACGCCATGGCTGTAGTGAGAGATATCGGAAATTCGAAAGCATAATCCCCCGAACGGATGATTGATAGTACATTGTGACGTTAACGTCGTTAACACGGACGGGTGTGTTTTTATAACGACGAGCCTATATGTATAAATTTAAAGCTCCACAAGAATATAAAAGAATAGATAAATAATAATAATAATAATAATAATATATTATTATATAATCATTTGTACGAATTATGGCTATATATAATAATTATATATTACTAAGATATACTATGATTGATTAATTTTATATAATTGTTTATTCATCTAAAGAATATATTTATTTATATGTTGTATAATAAGCCACAATAATTGCGTACCACGAAGTTCTTTTTATTAAACCCATTGATTTTTCCGAAATATTTTTCGATTTATAAATAAATGTCTAAAAATCAAAAAAAAAAAAATAAGTTATTGAAATTCAAATATTTAAATTCCTCACAACTGTTTAATTAAATTTAAATTCAATCAATCCAATTCATATAAAAAAAAGTTATTAAAGTAAAATGTATTACGAAAAAAATTGGTTGTATATCTATACAAAAATGTATTAAAAACATAGATTAGTAACTGTAAATGAATACAATTACTTATTCCTTAATCCATATTTAATAAGTCAAATGTATTTTCTTAATTTTTAATTTATCAAAAATTATATGGCGCGAAATTATTATAAAATAAATTAATAGTAATTTTATCATAAAAACAAATATTGAGTCATAACGGAAATCCTACATTTATCATATAATCATAATCCGTAGATCAAATACATATAATGATATTATAATATTATAATTACTGTGTTAATGTTATCTTAAATCAGGCATGCCCGGAAGTGTTCCAATCAGCCCGTGACTATTTTATAAAAATTAGATATTTGTATAGGTTTTAAAAAAAAAAATTATGATTTATAAAAATGTTTATTTTATTAATGTATTTTAATAATTCAATTAAATTAATCTTTTTTTGTCAACAAATGTGAACCTGACGAAAACAAACCAAACTTATGTTTGGAAATGTGGAGTCATAAATTCGATAAGTAAACAAAGATAATATTATATCCGATAAAATGTATAATATATGTATCTATCCTATGTATATTTTATCGAAGTGGACAAAAAAAAAAAAGAACGGGTGGGCCTCGCTTTGCTGTACAGTTGGGGGTGGAGTGTACCTCGTTTATAGGATAGGTCATTATTACAATGGATTTGTTAAATTTGAATGCAATGATAGATATCATTGTATACGAATAACGATTCTGAATGGAGTTAATATGTTTGTCCAAAATGTGCATATAATATAATATAGTATAGTATTAATAATACTATTATAATATTTATAATATTATAATTATATTTATAATACTATTAATAATACATAATATAGTATTTTATATTTAAATTGAATTATAATACAATTTCGTAAAAATTTAAATTTAAAATAGTCATAAAATTTTTTCCTTTTGGTCCGGTAGAAATTTTTTTATATATTTTTGAAGATTATGGACAAACTAGTGTCAAAATTTTGAACCTTAAGTATAAACAGAAGAAATTTTATAAATTTTATCTAAAAAATAACTTGCAAATTATCGTGATTTTGACACATTTTATACAAATTTGAGCTTTATGGGCTTATAAAAAAAGTTTGAGGGAAACGATTTCCGATATTTTCTAGTGACGATGAGTTTAACTTATTACAAACCTTGTATTAAATTTTCGAGACTTTTTGGCTAGCCAATTAAATTTTATAGGTGTTTAAAAAAAAAAAACTTACAAAAATCGAAAATTTAAATTGTCTATAAATAAGTCAAAATATGTCAAAATACTTTGAAAACTTAACCATGTATAGA